>WKFP01014613.1:59439-74947 GCA_011057875.1 Pterocles orientalis | reverse complement strand
CCCCTTCCATCCCCGTCCCCTGCACATCCCACAGCTGTGAGCACCAAAGCCGTTGGGGTTTTTCCCATCCTCCCATCCCTGCTGCCGTCATTTCATCACCAGACACGGCTGAACCGATCCTGTCCCAAGGGGAGAAAGCTAACGATGGAGAGAAGGTGCTCGCAGCCTCCAGCATCCCACAGCACTCGTGGAAACAACCAGCCACAAAGCTCTCACATCCCGAGCCCCGGCAGCAGCTTTTGGCCAGGGTGGCCGGAGGGACTGTCACTTACTTGAGGCTGACGAGTCCCTTGTTGGAGCAGAGAGCCGCCGTCAGCGCCGTGACCCCAGCGCTGCTGATGGAGTTGCTCTGGAGACTGGGACAAACGGGGAGGGCGTGAGGATGGGCTGGTCTGGGCGTGGCAGGTGGGCTGCGGGGGGGCGTTTGGGGTGGATGGTGCCCGTTTGCCCATTTCACGGAGAAACAGGCATCTCCCAGCGATGGGAGCCGGAGGGAGCTGCAGCTGAAGGACCAGCTTTGGGAGCAGCCGGGCCAGGATCAGCCCGCTCCCCCGGTGCCGAACAGCGGTGACAGGGTTTGCCATGTCCCCAGACAGCTGTCACCAGTGGCTCCGGCTCAGCTGGGGCTGCAGCTCCTGAAGCCTTTGGGTCCTTGTGGCACCGTGGGAAGGCAGTGATGGACCCCGGGCACAGCAGCTGGTCCCCAGGAGCCGTCAGCCCTCTGCTGCAGCCGGGCAGGGGAGCGGTCCCTCCGGCTGCCCTCCCCAGGGGGATGATGGAGGTTCCACCGTCCCGCCCTGGCTCTGCCAGACCCCAGCCCGTCACCTTCCCCATTAGGCAGTACCCATCCCCTTTGAGAGAGAAAGCCCAGAAATGCTAGTATCCTCCAAAAGCTGAAAAAAAAATCATCATCTAGGTTGAGGATTAACCCCTTCAGTGCTCCCCTGGCCAGGGCAGGGCCCGGCTGCTGCCAGCGGTGCTCCAGGACCAACATGGGGAGGATCTGGGGGGTACGAGGGGCTCGGGGAGCCGGGGGGGAGCCTGGCGAAGCTGGCTGGAGCAGGAAGACTGGGCTGGGCTCAGTGGGTAAAGCCGGGCCCAGGCGTGGAGCGGGGACTTACTCGAGGCTTTGCAGAGTGTGGTTCACCTTCAGAGCCTCAGCCAAGGCGACCGAGCCGCTGTCTCCTACTGAGTTGCCAGCGAGGCTGAGACACAAGAGGAAGAGCTGGAGTTACCGGCAGCCGCGATGTGACCGGCTGAGACAGAACTGGCCCAGGGTGCCCAGAGAAGCTGTGGATGCCCCATCCCTGGAGGGGTTCAAGGCCAGGCTGGATGAGGCTTTGGGCAACCTGGGCTGGTGGGAGGTGTCCCTGCCCATGGCAGGGGGTGGCACTGGGTGGGCTTTAAGGTCCCTTCCCACCCAAACCATTCTGGGATTCTGTGATTCTGTGTTAGCTTTAATGTATCCACAGGGCTCGCAGACCTGCCGCTTGCCTGTGCCAGAGGGAAAACTTGGCTTCTCAGTTCTTTTCCTGGCTCCCTGCATCCCCGGAGACATGGAGAGCATCTCCACAGGGTCATTCCGAAAGCAGCACTGCAGTCCTTCCCCCCCTCTACCCACGCCAGCCCCCATGGGCAAAGCTGGCAGCATCGGTCCTGCCTGCACCCACAGCCCCCTGCCCATTGCTCCTGCCCACAGAGTCCCAGGGACGTGACACTGGCATCGCTGTCCCCCCGCCTCGCACTGCCCTTACATCAGCTCCTTCAGGCTGCGGTTCTGCTTCAGCGCCTCGGCGATTTTCCTGGCCCCGGGGGCTCCGATGCCATTCTTCTGCAGACTGCAAGGTGAGGACAGTGCCCGTGAATATCGGGTCCCTGGAGGGACACCTGGGTCTGCTGGGAGGGGGATGGCAGGTCGCGGTCACTCACTGCAGGGTGGTCAGCCTGGAGCTGGTCCGCAGGGCCTCGGCCAGGGAGGTGGCACCGTCCTCCTTGATGGCATTGTGCTGCAGGCTGCAGGGGACAGGAGTGACGCCATGCGGGGCAGCCACCGCAGCGGGCAAGGAGCCATGGGGGGCAGAGGGTCTCCTGCCCTGGCATTTGCTTGCCCCTGTCCCTGGTGTGGTAAAGGGCATCTGGCACCCGAGCATCCTTGCGCAGGGGCGACCCTCCCTCATCACCCATGGGAGATGCCTCCTCCTGTGCACCAGCACCCTGGGAGCTCCCACGCAAGGGATGGACATGGACCTCGATCTTAACCCCAACCTCAACCTTGACCCCAACCTTAACCTCAACCCCAACTTTGACCCCAACTTCAAACTCAACCTCAAACTCGACCTCAACCCCAACCTCAAACTCGTTCCCGACCTCAACCCCAACTTCAACCTTGACTTTGACCTCAACCCCAACCTCGACCTTAACCTCAACCCCAACCTTAACCCCAACATCAACCATGACCTTAACCTCAACCCCGACCTCAGCCTGGACCCACTGAAGCTGGGAGGCAGGAGGATCCCAACAGCTCTGGCGCAGGGCTGCCCCAGTCACTGGGTCTCTGCAGCTGCCCTCGTGCTGGCCACCCAGCACAGCCAGACCAGGCTGTGCCCAGGGTGTCCCCACGGGCTGGTGCTCGAGGCGGGGAAAACCTCAGTGGGACAGGAGAGGGCTGGGGGGGGCTTGTCCTGGGGCTCTGCTCCCGGAGGTGCTCCAGACGTTGAGACTTACTTCAGGGAGAGCAGGACTTGGTTTTTTTTCAGTGCATCAGCCAGTGCTTTTGCTCCAGTGGGGCCGATGGCATTGCTCCGCAGGCTGGGGCGGGACAGGCAGAAAAGCCGAGGTTAGCAAAGCCCAGGTGCCCAGTTCAAGCTGCGTGGCACCATCCCAGGCACTGCTGAGGTGGGGCTTCAGCAGCTCGCAAGAGTTCTGTTCACTGGCGGTGCTGGCTTTGGGGGCTGGAGACCCTCCCCAGCTGGGATCTGGCCCCACCATGGCCATGGGAATGGTTCCCGGTGAGGAATGCATGCGGCAGGAGTGGTAGAGGGGGAACACTTACTCCAGCGCCATCAGGCTCCTGTTCACCATCAGTGACCTGGCCAGCGCTTTGGCTCCCTTGTTGCTGATCTGATTTTCTGCCAAGCTGCCCGGAAAAACAAAAATCGGGTGTTTTTCAGGGGGAGAAAGAGGCTTTTGCAACCCCTGGCGTATCCCAGGACACAGCTGGGATGGGTGAGCAGAGGAGAGCCATGGGGAGCATTTGGGTCACAGTACAACCATGTCACCATGTCCTTGTCACCCTGGGGAACCAGTGGGAGAGACGTTCCTGGAGGACCCTCGCCCTGGTTTTGAGGTGCCCCCAGCTCAGCTCCACATCCCCAGGAACAGTCTGTCTGCCCTGGGCCAGCTCCTACCTGAGCTTCTGGATCTGGCAGTCCTTCACGCTCAGTACACTGCCCAGCAGCTCCATCACATTGTCCTTAAACTGGTTATTGTCCAGCCTGGAGAAGATACAAGGAAAGGGCAAAAGGAAGCGTTTGGAGAACAAAGTGGAGAAAGGACTACCTTCCTGTGATGTGTGTCCATCAGAGGTGGAAAAACTCAAGCCCAGAAGCAGAGCTGAGCCAGTGCCACCCCAGGGCAGCTCCCTGCTGGTGGACAGCGTTGGTGGGAACATGTCTCCCATTGACACCCGGGATTTTGAGTCACAGCCCAGCATCCCCACTTGTTTCTCCTGGTGCAAGCCAACCAGGACTCACCTGAGGTTGGGGCAGAAGAGGAGCTGGGAGAGCAAGCTCTTGCAGACGTTGTAGGTGAGGCAGTTGGAGAGGTTCGTCTCCTCCATGCAGACGTCGGAGACCTGCAGGAGATAAGCCAGGGCAGAGCAGTTCACGGGGGTGAGCATCCCGGCCAAGCTCTCACTCTTCATCGCTTCTTCCACGGTCTTGGCGATCTCTGTGTGCTGAATCTCGTACAGGCAGTGCATGGTGTTCACCGTCCGCGAGGAGATGGCATAGTCGGTGTTCAGGCAGCCCTGGAGGAAGCTGATGGCTTGGCTCCTGAAGCTGTTGTGCTCATCCTTCACCAGCAGCCACCCCGAGAGCAGCTTGTTCACCTGCGGGGAGAGGAGCCCGGAGAGAAAACGCACAAAGATGTCCAGCTGCCTGTCCTCCGCCTGCAGTGACCTCTGCACGGCGCTCTTGAAGTGGTTGAGGAAACCCAACTTGGGCCAGGACATCCCGCTCTCCGTGAAGAGGTCGAATATCGCCCGCTTGGCTGCCAGGTAATAGTAAAGAGCTGCTAGGAACTCCTGGATGGTTAAGTGGGAGAAGTAGTAGGCTGTGAAGGACTGCGTCTCCTCTCTGAGCAAGAGTCGGCTGCACAAGCTGCTCTGCAGCAAGGAGAGGTCGATGCCGTACGCCTTCATGTCCTGCTCGTAAAACACATACTTCTTTTTGAGCAGCCCGTAGAAGGCCAGTCTGCCCAGGCTGCCCACTATCCTCTTGCTGTTGTTCACCGCCTGCTCGATCCTCAGCGTTTCTCTTGGCTTTTCCGGCCAGTCGCTGCTCAGAGCCATTTTAAAATAATAGGAGTAGATTTCTGAGAGGGTCTTGGGGACGGCGGTTGTTTCTGGGGACTGATGGGTGCTATTTTTTAGGTAATAAGCGATTGAGGAGGCAGAGATCCAGCAAAAGCCAGGAACGGTGCACATGATGTGTAACGACCTGTTAGCCCTGATGTGCTGCAGGACTTGGCCGGACAGGTCTCTGTTGTCAAGGAACATCTGGTCCAAGAAGTCCTTCATCTCTGCAGCTCCAAAACCTCGTATTTCCGTCATCCGGTCAACAAGCCCGCCGGGGATTTGGCTGGCTGCTGTTGGCCGTGATGTGACCCAGACAGAAGCCTCCTGCAGCAGGTTGCCACGGATGATGTTGGTGATCAGGTTGTCCACTTGGATCTCCTTCTTGGGATCGGTGCATACGACCGTGTTGGAAAAATCCAAAGGAGTCTTGAACTCATCCAAGCCATCGAGGATCAGCAGGGTCCTGGCGGCTCCCGCCGAGATGCAGTTGGGCTCGGTGATGTGAGGGAACACCGAGCAGATGAGCCTCTCGGCAGAGAGCTTCTCGTAGGTGTTGAGCTCCCGGAAGGTGAGGGGCAGCACAAACATGATGTCCCTGTTGATCTCCCCCTTCGCCCAGGTACAGACAAACAGCTTCACCAGCGTGCTTTTGCCAATCCCGGACACTCCAATGGTGACGGAGATCCGAGGTGGGACGCTGACCTTAGAGAGAGGCAGGAAGAGCTTCTCCAGAGGGATGCTCTTGGATACATTTTGTAGGCCTTTGGTGGCTTCAATCTGCAGGATGTCATGCTCCTTCTGCTGGATGTCGGTCAAGCCTTCCACCAGCAGCAGGTTGGTGAGTCGCTGGAGGGGACCCTTCTCCAAGCCATTCCCATAGTAGCTCTGGAGGATCTCCAGGTGCTTCTGCAGCATGGGTTCTGCACAGAGAGAAAGGAATGGGGGGTGAGGAGGAGGATGGTAACCACAATGAGAGACGCTGCTTCGCTTTTCTGCCGTGCCCATGCAGAGGGGAAACTGCGGACAGCCCTCACCTCCGGGCAGAAGGTGTGGGCCAGGGTCTGGAGGGCACTGATGGGTTTAAATGGCCCTGACCAGCCTCAGCCACTGGTACAAGAGCCCATTTAAGCTCAGCCCTGAGCCTTCAGCCCCTGCCTAAGCCATGTTGTAGGAGTGCTTGTCTACAGCACCTTCGCGCCTGCGCCTGCTATGGACCTTGTTGCTCAGGACCTTGATCCTGGACTTTATTGCTCTGCACTTGCCTGGTGACCACTGGACTGTGTCTGAACCTGGTTGCCCTCACTAGACCCGATCCTGTCGTCTGGATTGCCTTCCCAGCTCTACCTCAGCCCTGCCTCATCGCCATGGACTCGTCTGATGAGCTGGACTCTTGGCTGAGCCTGGTGACCATCTCTGGACCCGTCCTGCTCCCCTGGCTCAGGTCCCACAGCCCCTGGCAGGGCGTATTTAAACCCTCCAGCGCGGGCTGGACAAGCAGGCGATGGCGCTGCGAGAGATTCGGAGCAGACACCAGCCAAGGCTGGAGCCTTCCAACAGGAGGGACAGCAGGGCAAGCTCTCCTGGGAAGAGGGTTGCAAGGAGCATCTCGGGGTGCTCCAGCAGGCGCCCACAGCCGGGATGTGTGCAAATGCCCCTCGTGGGGTCCCGCGTGGGCTGCCTACCATAGACAGTGATGTGCAGGTAGAGCTGGGAGTTGGTGGTCTCGATGAAGGTCTGCAGGGACTGGGAGGCGTAGCTGCCCTTGCCAGCCAGGACGTCCACCACCGCCCTCACCTTCTCGGGCAGGGAGCTTGCCTCCTGCACCCGGCTGGCCTCCTCTGCCGTCAGGAGGTCCAGCCTGCGCAGGTGGCAGATGATCTCCTCCAGGAACTGCGGCGAGATGGACCTCACCAGCTGCTTGCGGTAGCGGTTGATCCAAGCCTCTGTGGGAGAGGAGAGCGGGAGAGTTGGGTGTCGAAGGAGCCCTGGGCAGCAGTGGAGGACCCCGTCCGACCCTGTAGGTAGCAGGGGGTAAACCAGAGCCCTGCAGAGCGACCTGCCAAAGCCCTCCTTGAGGTGATGCCATCCCAAGGCTGCGGCAGGCTGCATTCCTAGGAGCTGCTTAGGCAAGGCAGAAGCTATTGGAATTGCAGTCAAAGAAACTGAAGAACACCATCATGAAATGACCTTTCCCCCTGGAAGCCGAGCCCACGCAGAGATAAAACCCTGAGCAATGTCATTTATCTTCAGAGGCAGCTGCTGCCCCCAGGCCAGCACAGCCCCCCCAAGCCCTTGGACTAGGAGCTGCAGCCAACCCTCACACCTTGGTGCCCCACCTTGTCCTGTTTTCTAATCCCAAACTCCCCTGAGATGGTGGATCTCTGGCTGCCCGGCCACCGCTCACCTTCCATCAGTGGCCTCCTGTGACATTGGGGGTCCCTGGGCGAGGATGCTGTGCTGGCAGCGGTACGGTCGTCCCATGGACCACCCCGCATCCCCCGCCCAGCTCACAGCATCGGCTGGGGCTCCTCAGCCTTCATCCAGGTTCCTGGTGGAAGAAGAAGGAAAGCATCAGGAGCAGCAAGGGAGGGAGCCCACCCTGAGCTAACGAGGTGCTGCCCAGGGTTGAGCCAAGGGTCCATTCATCACCTCTTGGCTGAGACCAGTGTCCCCAGCGCTGTGCACCCGGCAGAGCCAGGACCACCCCCTGCAGCATCTTTGCCCAGATCTTACATGCTACAAACTTGGTGCCTTCACCGCCGCTTACACCGGAGCCTTTCTCCGGCAGCATGGTTGCATTAATTGCCCTGACGATGCCCCTGTGTCCTCTGCGGGCCACCCGGTGAGTGCCACCACTGTCACCGGAGGGGCTGTGAACCGCTCGTGTTTCCCTTTGCCATGTTGCAAAGGAAGTTGTGGGGCAGCAGGCAGGGTGATAAAGGGCTCGTTTTGGTTTCGAAGCCACCTCGCCACGTCCAGAGCCTCCACCAAGGCTTGCTGAGCGTGGCCAGCACCACATCCTGTTGCAGATCGCTGTCGATGCTCCACTTTCGGCAGCGCCGGTGAATCATCGCCCAGAGAAGGAGCATCTACCTGCTCCCTCCCCCTCGGCTGCGCCAAACCGCGCTGAGGGTTTGGGGTTGTATTTTTCAGACGCGTATCCGCTCACAGAGTCCAATTGTTTTCTGAGCAGAGGTGGGGAGGGAAATACCTCCACGCCCGTGAGCACTCCCAGCTTCGCCCGTGTTAGCAGACGGCACCATGCCATGGGCTCTCCACCGGCCCAAAGGCATTTCCAGGAGCTGGTTGTGACCTGGTGGGAACATCTCGGCTGCCCCCAACCGGCCCCAGCAGCTCCCAGAGCCATCGCTGTCTGCTCACAGCAGCGATGCCGACACGCTGACCACACCCTGGCCCGTGTCCTGGCCCAGCATCCTCTCCCTGCCTGGCCCATGGGGTGGTTGGGGTCCGTACAGCTTCACCCCTACGTGTGCCGGTCAGTGGCACGGTGAGGAGGACCCTGCCCGCGGGCAGCCGTGCCTTTGCCCAGACCTGCTCGCGAGTGGGCTGTGGGCACCATGGGGGCTGCGGTGCATCAGGGGCAGGTGACGCTTTCGTTGGTCAAACCCAACCTCTGCCGGGGGAAAGCACAGCTTGGCCAGGGAAACTGGGCAGGGTCTCTGGTCCATGGTTAGAGACATCTCCTCTGCAGACTCTTTCCGTCATCCTCCTGCCAGGACATCCATGCTGAGGTTTGTTTCTCCCACCAGAAGACCCAAGGGCTCAGCCCCAGCAGCAGCCTCGGTGGGTGGTGGCGAGAGGGACAGGCACAGCATCTCCCCGAGCTGCATCCCCCCACGGACCCCGCTGGCAGGAGCTCCCATCGCAACCCCTTCGCAGCACGTCCCACGGAGCGGGTGAGTGTCTGAGAGGCACCGGGTGACAAAACCAGCCTGTCCCTGCCTGCCCAGGTGGTATCACACGTGGCTTGGCCGAGCCCTGGGACGGCTGGTGGTAGCTGGGTCTGAACCCACAACCTTTCCCTCCAGGGGGGAAACGGGTCCTTCCGCTCCCCGTCAGCTGCCCAGCTCTGTCCCCCTGGTTTCAGAGGTCACAGAGGTCCATGGTCCCCCTGGCAGTGACCCACAGCAAAGCCCTTTTCTCCATCCAGGTGACACCAGGTCACCTTGCTCTTCCCCCCCCAGGCTGTGGCTTGCTCAGTTAATGCACCATAAATTAACGGAGCTTGGTGAGCAGCTCCCGGGGAAATGTTCATCCCTGGAAAGCTCAGCGAGGTCTTTGCACGGAGCCGTCCCCAGGTTTCATCTTTGCCACCCAGAACACGGCCAAAACGCGAGGGGGTTTGCTGCTCCCCGCAGCCCTTCCTCTGCAGCGCACTGGTGAGAAAAAGCCCTTTGACGGGGGAACTGCTCTGACACCTGAGGTTATGTCATCGTGTCCTCTGGTGCCACTCCAAAATGGGATCCTGCTGGAAACCAGCTTGTGCAAAGGCGTCTGACCGGGAGCATGAGGCAGCAGAAGGCATAGAGCAGCAGAAGAAATAATTCAGTGGCTGCAATTTTTTTTTTTTTCAGTTTTCAGTTTCAGCTCTAGGACCACCCAGTGATGCTGGAGGCCAAAGCCAAAGCCCATCCCTAGCACCCCTGCAGAGCCGCGGTGCTTCCAGGATGCGACCCAGCCCATCCCGAGCCTGCCGGGATGAATCCTCATTCCCCCGGCCTGAGGCTGGCAAGCGGCGTTTGCGGCCGTTCCGCGTGCAGGATGCTCAGCACCGGGTTTGCTTTTTGGCCGGGATCAAGCAGGGACAGCGCTCGTCCCTGCCGCAGCCGCTGCCGGAGCAGTGGCGATGGTTCGTGTCTGCCCTGCCTGGCCACCTGCTTCCCCTGGGACACCGGGACAAGGAGCTGGAGAGCGGGAGGCTGCCCCACCGAACCGAAGAACAGCGTCTGCAAGCCCCAGGGAGGGAAACGGGGGATTTTGTTTGCAAGAACTTAGATTTAATGCTTTTTTATTTGCCTGGTGTGGTCCAAGATCCCAACCCAGGGGAAAATCTTCCCATCTGAGGATGTCCAGGCAAGATGTGTCCTTCGAGCAACTTCAATCTGACATCCCACCACTATCCCTACATTCCACCACCCCCAACCACGCTGAAGGTCCCTGACCACGCACATGGACATCCCTGTACCAAGCAGCCGCTGCATTTTTCATCACCGTGTGTCCTGCTCCAAGACGCAGGCTGCCTGCCATCAACACCGGAAAACAGGGACCCAGGCGCAGGCGATTCTGCTCGCCTCTGGCTCTGATGGCCTCTGTGCACTTTTCCTCCTGGAAGTCCAGCATGGACCACAAGAAGCTTAATGGGGGATCTGAGATGAGGGGACAGTCCCAGGACGGCCGCAGTACGAAGCATATTTACTGCAGCCCTGCTCTGCCTGGGTTTGGTTTCCCCTCAGCAGCCATTCTGCCCCAGACAGACCCATCGCCCCATGCTCTGGGAACCTGCTGAGGGCTCGGGATGGTCCCACTCCAGGAGCTGTCACAGCCACTGCCAGCAGCGTCACGGCCACATCGGTGGGAAATCCACAGTCATCGCCAGGCAGGGGCTGGCGGGCAGAGCCACGGGCTGCGTTGGGGGACGCAGGGTGGCCCCTATGGTGGGGGACGCTGATGGCCCCTCCGGCGAGCAGAGCCCTGGGGACCCACTGGGCTGGGGACAGGGCTGGAGGGTGCCTAGCCCTGATGGGCACCGAAGTGCTGGGCAAGAGCTCCTGGATGGCTACAGGGACCCACACAGGGAAAACACCAAAAAATGGGCTGATGTGCAGCAGCTGGTACGCTTAAAGCTTTTTGTGTGAACCAATAATTGCACCGTTGACCAGGCAGCTGAAGAGCAGAGGGATGCTCCAGCGCAGCGCCATGTCCCGAAACATGCGGCAGCCCCTGGCCTGGCCATCGTCCACCGCCTGGGCAGCCGGTTCCCCCAAGGTCTCCGGTTTGGGGTGAGGGGTCTCGGATCCCCAGCAGCACAGCACCCGTCTCGCAGCCGCTCTCCCTCCCCCAGACGCAGGAACAGAGCGAAACCAGCCCCGCGAGACCTTCCCACCACTTCCTGGCGCTGGGTTTCCTCCGGCGAATCTCAGGCTCCTTCACCAACACACCCTCGGAGCTTTTCTTTCTGCCTCCTGCCACCCACCCACCCCGTGCCGACGCCGTTTCGGAGGTCAGGGAGCTGCACACGGGAGCATTTCCCAAGCCACCATCTCCAGCCATCCCCATCACCCGCTGAGCTGAGCAGATCCCGAAGCCAGGATACAGGCTGCCACCTCTTGGCAGGACGGAAAAGACTGCACATTACTAATTTATGTTAATTAAGCAAAGCGGTGGAGTATCTTCTACGTTATACCCCATTATGAATCGTCCAGATTTGCAGGTGACTCAGTTATCGAAGCTAACATGGGGCTTTCAGATGCAGTCGTATTTTTTTGGTCTGGATTTAACACCAGCAAAAATTATTGCAATTACAGAGTGACCCCCCCATGCCAAATCTAACCTCAATGTAGGCTTTTGGGTTTTTTTCTTCCCCCAAATCCCAGACACAGTGAGAGTTAAACAGCGAGTCGTGGAGGCGAATGAGCCACGAAGGACCCCGGGCTGAACGCCAGCAGCCCCAGCACACACCTCAGCAGGAAAAAACAAAGATCCATCTACAGGTAATCCCAAACACATCAAACCAAAGCTGATTTCAGAGAGAAGGTCTCTCGCAGGGTACTGCCACACCTCGCAAGCTGTAAAATTAAAAAACAATGTCTTTCCCGAGCTGATTGTGGCCCCAGGACACTTTACTGGGTGAGTGCACGTGCGTGGTAAAAAGCAGATCCTCTCCCCCCAGACAGCTCTGCCCTTCGTGCCAACAGGACCTCAGGACATCGGCACGAAAAACGGGAACAAGCCGCTGCCAGCCTGCCTCCCTCCCCAACGCCAGCCCATCCGTCAGCCTTGGGGGACGCTGAGCGGTACCCCCCTGGCACCCCACTGGGGTCAGCCCCAGATTTTGGGGGATGCAGAGCTGAGGGATGCTGAGCGGTACCCCCCCGGCACCCTGCTGGGGTGAGGCCCCACTTTCAGGGGATGCAGAGCTGAGGGATGCTGAGCGGTACCCCCGGCACCCTACTGGAGCTCGATGCTGGGGCCAGCCCCGCTTTTGGGGGATGCAGAGCATCCCTCTGAAGCCACCGCTTCAGACCACCAAAGGCATCCAGGGGTTCTCCAGAAAGAAACTTTTGTGCAAAGTGTCTGTCCTTTGTGCAGAGCTCTGCCCCAGCAGCCCCCATCAACACGCACCTGCCCTGGGGTGACCCTTCCACGCCGTGGCCACCAGGCACTGGTGACATCTCAGTGGGTGACAACACCCAGCACTCCAGCTGGTCCTCCCCCAGCAGTCCCGTACCTATAGGATACATACTGTCCCGAATGCCCTTAGACTGCTGAACTAACAGCAGGATCAAGCCTAACGCACTGTCACAGCCCAGCGTGCCGCAGGCTGCCAGCACAGCCACCTGGCAGGGCCACATGTCCCCTGCTCAGCTCCATCACCCCGACCCGCTCCCCACCTCTGGATCCCGCACAGCGCTGGGGGAACCCCCGGTGAAAAGGGCCGAAGAAGGCACCAGCTGCAGCTTTGGAGACCTGGGAGTTGCTGTTCCCTCCTGGTGAGCTCCGGGACGGGGTCCTGAGCCCTGTTCCCAAGGGGGACGTGGGGGTGCAGATCTGGGTTTCAAGGTCCATCAGTCTTGGACTGTCACCAGGACCCAGCGTCCTGCCTGTGCACCACACCACAGCTGGGTATGGGGCTCGTCTCGTCCTTTTCTGTTTGTGGTGTGTGTTGGGGATTTTTTGGGGTGGTTTTGGAATGGAATGAGTTCAGTAAATGACATTAACGTGGGGACAAAAGCGGATGCTGCACAAGGTGGCAAGGCTTTGTCCGGGCAGGACAGCCTGGCTGTGCCTGCCTTCAGGTCTGGGCAGGCAGTAGCAGGCATGGGGACAGAATCTGTGACAAGTGCTGTGGTCCCCCACGTGTCTCCAACACTCGGGGCTCAGCGCCGTGCCCCGCTGCACCCCCTCGTGCCAGCACCAGACCACCGGGCTGCTCTGCCAGGTGCTGCTGCCCTCGGTCACATCTCGCCCATCCCAGGGACCTCTCCCCGACATCTCCTGGCCCTGCCACGTGTTGGCCCAGCCACTCCGTTTCACATGGCCATGGCAGCACGAGGGCTGCAGCAGCTCATCCCCACACGGGAGGGCTGAGCGACACCCCCCCTTGTCCCCGTATCCCTCCAAACCCCCCCAAACCCTTACCTTGGCCTCGTGCCACCTGCCCCAGCTCTGCGGGGGAGTGGGAGAGCAGGGAGGTCATCCCCGTCGTGGTGGGAGGATGAACCCCTCCGTGTCCTCTCTCATGTCCTCTCTCAACCCGTTGTCCCCCGAGCGTTGCTTCCTCCTCCTCCTCCTCTTCCTCGCCTGGATGCTCAAGTTCAAGGTAGGCAATGGACACCCTCCGGTTGGCAGTCCCTGGGGGACCCGCGGGGGTGATGGGACCCGGTGGCCGGGGCGATGCTCTGGGCAGCACCTGGGGAAGGTGGGTCCAGCCTCCCCGCGGCTTTTTCTCTCGCTCTGTTTGCTCCTCGCCCCTTCCTGCACTGTGGGTCTCGCTCGATCTTCCTTCCTGTCAGCGCAGGGCTGCCGCCTATGCAAATTCACATCAGTTATCTGCCGAAAACCCACAGCACACGGTAACCGCCCACGGCCCGTGCGACCCACAGCGGGGTCTGTCCTGGGGAATGCTCGGTGCACGGCCATTCCCCAGCTGCAAATACTTGCTCCCGGGAAAGCTGCAAAACCAGGCTGACCACCGTCCCCGTTACACCAAATTCCCTCGAAGCACAACCATGAGCTCGCCCCAGCCTGGGAGAGCCGAGGTTTTCACCGTGTCCCCCCTCACCAGCCAGGAACGTGGGGAGGTCCCCGGGAAGGGGCTGGTGTCACGGCAGCTCTGCCCCGTGCCAGGCTGGCCATGGGAACATTTCCGTGAATTAATTCATCTTGTATCTCAAAAGAGCAGAATAAAGGGGCAGGAATAACCTCTCCTTCCTCCAAAGCTGGTTTTTTTCTGTTTTCTCAAATTACAAGTTTATCTCTAAAGAGGCGGATCACAGGGCACCCAGGAACGCCGCATCCGCACCCAGGAGCCACCGCAGCAGCGGGACCGGCAGGATCGCCCCTCCCCAGCTGCGCTCAGGCAAGTGGGGCTGATCATTATTTTGCATTTTTTTGTTCTACAGAAAGCTTCATTTGTAAATCCTGTGACAGGTTTTGCTGGCATTTCGGTAAATCGTATTAATTCAGAGGTGGGAGCAGAGAGGTCCCCTGAGGGCGGGTGGGCAGGGTGGCACAGCAGCCCCCAGACCCGAGGCGGATAAACCCGCTTTCGGCGAGCCCCGGAGCAGAGCAGCCATGCCCAGGGAAGCAGGGGAAGTGCATCTCACCGAAATAACGGGATAATCACACACCACGGTGGGGTTTGCTGCCGTCCTGGTCTATATTCAATGGTTTGGTTTTGAAACCAAAAGCTCTGGCTGCTCGGGTGGTTTGGGAGGGGTCAGAGGAGGCTGAAGTCAGTGATGGAAACACTGGTGGGGGCTGGTTATGTCTAGCAGGTAGCTCTAATGAAGGCGCATCTGAATCTATAATTACACGTGTGGATCTGTAATTACACATCTTCCCCTTTGCCAGGTCTGGCTGAGAGGTAGTTGATGGCTGATGGTGGAGACGGTGGTGATGATGGTGGAG
Organism: Pterocles orientalis; assembly: GCA_011057875.1. Lineage (NCBI taxonomy): Eukaryota > Metazoa > Chordata > Aves > Pterocliformes > Pteroclidae > Pterocles > Pterocles orientalis. Next base: position 60,501 of record WKFP01014613.1, on the reverse strand, counting down.
ACGAGATGATGGTGGAGGTGGGATGTGATGGAGACAACATGACGGTGGAGGTGAGACGATGGTGGAGATAACAGTGGGGGTGAAATAATGGTGGAGCTGAGATGATGATGGAGACGAGATGACGCTGGGGGTGAGATGATAGTGGAGATGATGGTGGCTGATAGAGACCTGATGACGCTGGGGTGGGCTCACATGGTGGCCTGTATTTGAGGAGGGAGGTGGGGACAAGCAGGAGTTGGGACCTCCAGCCACCGCTCTGGGCTGCACCTCTCCTGGGGATCGCTCCGGGCTGTGCCTGGTGAGGGCTTCAAAGCCTCCCAAGCACCAGGTCTGTTGGTAGTTCCCTGCCCAGCCAGGCTGGTTTCAGAGGGGATGGTGTCTGGGAAGTCCCACCTGCTGTCACCTTCCCCACAGGCTGTAGCTAAAGGTCCCTCACATGAAAAATGACTGTGCAAAAGCCCCGGTCAGGGCTGTACCTCCTGCTTTCATAATCATTCATTTATGGTAATTAACGCCTCTGAATTATTTCTTTGCAATTGTATCACACATCCCTCACGGGTTTTCCAGGCAGTTGACTCGATTCAACCCCAGATTTCCCAACAGATTTACCCAGTTCAACCTGTCGGGTTCCCGGCAGGGTGGGTTTGACGCGTCCCTCCGCAAGCACAGCCCCCGGGCGGTGTCTCTAACGGACCCGGCGGTGCTCAGCGGGGACCCCCGGCTCGCAGGGTGCTCAGAAAAGCCCCCAGTGACTGCTGGGCAAGGGGTGACAAGGGACCGCTCCCCAAGGCAGAACTCATCCGCCTGGGGACAATGGCCCGTCCCGTCCCCAGCGAGAGCAGAGAGATGCTCCCCGGGACCAGCCGGGTTTCCGCACCGGGGAGCAGCCCGGTACCGGGGGACCTGCGAGCCTCGGGACACCGCCAGGCTCCTGGGGGAAGGGGCACAACCCCCAGCGACCTCCCGGGGAGGTTGTGAAGCTGCTCTGAGGCTGTCAGCGGACAGGGACCGGGGACGAACCGCCCCCCTCGGCCCCTGGGCGCGTCCCGGGTCTGGCCGGGG
>WKFP01014613.1:6610-59419 GCA_011057875.1 Pterocles orientalis | reverse complement strand
AGGCTGCTCCGCCCAGCCCGCCAGGGTGGGCGGGGCCACGCGGTGTGGGCGGGGCAGCGGGATGGACAGGTTGCCCCGCCCAGCCGGTGAGAGCCGAGCGGAACCGAAGGCAGCCGGGTGCAGCCGAACAGACCCGAACGCAGCCGGGTCCAGCCGAGGTGAGGGGACGCGGCTCCGGGCGTCCGCGGGCACCGGCGCTGGGACTTCGCCGCCCTCCTCCGTGCCCGGGGCAGCCCCCCCGCGGGGGCCGAGCCCGGCGGACGGAGCCCCGGCCTCTCCGCGCCCACACGGCGGTGGGACCCGTCTGCTTGGCCCTGGCAGAGCCCCGGCACCGCCCGCGTTTCCTCACGGCCGGGAAGAAACTGACCGCGGTGTTCGGGGCCCCGGTGAGTGCTCGGGGAAGGGCCCGGGGCTGTGGCCCGGGCCGCTGGGAAGGGCGAGGGCTGGGCCGTGCCCCGGTGACCGGCCCCGCTGCTGCTGCGGAGGGGAGAGGCCCCCGGTACCGGTAAGTGCCGGGGCTCAGGGCTCTGGAAAGCGGCCGGCGGCGGGGAGCGGGGAGCAGGCGGGGGGCTGGCGGGAGATGGTTGGAGGGTCTCGGGGCAGCGCGGGGTCCAGCAGCCCCCCTCTCCCCGTGCCGGGGCCCTGCGGGGGCCGGGGCTCTGAACAGGGCTGTGCCCGCGGGGGGCTGCGTGGCCCGGGCTCTGCTGGAGGATGGGACATTCGGGTGACACACGCCCCACGAAGAGGAGGCTGAGGAGCTGAAGCTGTGGAAGCAGATGAGGACGATGAGCCGTTACTGGAGCTGGTCTTGGTGTGCGCTTGCGGAGCCTTTGCTGTAACCAACTTCTGGGAGCGCTGCAGCAGAGAGAGGAATAGTGCCGGTACCGGTGCCTGCTTTAACTGGGACCACATGCAGGATGGCATGGGAGGGGGGATCAAGGGACAGGGGTCATGGGGCAGCTCTTGGGGCAGCCTTGCCAGCCCTGATGGTTCAGGTGGCCCGTCCAGAAAAGTCCCACGGCCTCGCAAACAGACCAGGTCCTGGTTCTTGCCAACAGAACTTGCTCCTTGTTCTGTTGCAGTTGTGTGGCTGCAGGATGTCGTGCCTTCAGGGAGTGGTTAAATGCCTCCGTACTTGGTGTGGCAAAGAGCACTCGCTGCCCGGGAGTCACAGGGGGAAGACTCGGCTCCAGAGCCTTCCTGGGACTGAGCCAGGACTGCCGCTGCCTGCAGTCCTCTGCGCTTGTAGCTTTGGGGTCAGAATGTGCTGCAGTATGAGCAATCTCGGGGCCTTCCCCAGGGGTGGTGTTCACATTTCACCAGGTGGCATAACTGTCACGTCTGGATGGCAGCAAACAAAACATAAGCTAGGTCAGGGCAGGTATGCTGGCCCCCGGGAGCTCTTCAGGGCTGGTGTTGGTGTGCTTGGAGAAGCTGGCACCAGAGCTGGAGGGTGCAGGGGCTTTCTAATGGAGGATGGTGTAAGCAGGGGACTCATCTCCACCTGGGCAGTTCACAAGCTCGCGGGGTCCGCTCAGCAAGCAGCTGAGTGCTCGGGGTGCCAGATGCAGAGGAGCTTGCTCAGCTGGTGTGTGTTGGATCCTGCCCAGTGCAATGAAGGGGCAGGGGTGCGGGGGGGGATGGTGAGAGCCCCCTGTGTCCCATTCCCCGTTTCATGGCCAGCTTCACCCTTCCTCCAGGGAAAACAGCTTGCTGATCTGTCGGAGCGCCTTGGTCTGCACCACGTGGTGTACAGCGGGCTGGAGAACATGAAGCAGCTGACGGGACCAGATGGAGGTGCTCCACTCTGCCAGCAAAGGTGGGTGGAAGAGGACTTCCAGGACGTTGGTGTTCCCACCATGACCATCTGACTGCCATTTTACTTCGACAACTTCCTTTTCAATTTCTATGTCCTGAAGCCAGACTACAACGCAGACCTCACCATGAAGCACAACCCCAAGGCCCACACCTCCCCTCAGTGGGCAGCAGACAGTAAGGCCGCCTTCCGGCCCTTCCTTGCCTCCTCTTCCACCTGTGCTTCTGCAGCAGGTAGCAGGAAGCAGCCAAGGAGGTGAGCTGCGCTGTCCTTCCGCTAGCTCCCTTGTGAAAGGCTGACCCTGCCAGGGTGGGGAAGAGCTTTCTTTGGTCCATGCATGCACTCCAGAGCTCTCCGGCAACTTGAGACTGTTCAGACCAGCGCAACTAGAACAAGAGGAAGGGCTGTACAGCTGCAGGCAGGCAGGTGAGAGAAGTGCTACCTTTGCACCCTGTTTTCAGGGAAATGTTTGTGGAGTGATTCTGGGTGTTTTCATGGCTGTAGGGTGGTGGTGACGGTGGCTTGTTTTCCCAGGTTCTCCCTCTTTCCAAGCTCTCAGCTGTGTACTGGTCTTTGGGGTCCCAGAGCTAATTTCAATCACTGCCCCCAGGAGCTGAGTAAAACCTTTGCAAGACTGTCCAACCTTAGGATTTAAGACTCACTTAAAAGCTCCTTACTCCACACCACCATATGCTTAAGGTACTGCTCGGGTAAGAGCTCAGGGATTTGTCAGTCTTTGCTTGTGCTTAAAGTCATTCCCAACCACCAGAGAGCTGCTCAGTCCATCGAGCCCCATCCTCTCCTTGTCCGAGAGAAGACCTTTGTCCCTGTTACTGGGGAGGGAAAGGGGGTGACAGACAAGGTTGGAAGAGTAGACGAGGCAGCAAGGCACAGCACGTGTTAAATATCTTTATGAAGTCAATCTTATTTACATGGATACAGAATCACTTTACAGACAGTTTAATCAGGAGGCAACGCGTGCTTTATTTCAGCAAATTAAGGAGGGCAAGACTACGACACGTCCTTCTTTAACTGGTCGATTAGTAGGTGGGCTGCTGGTACCCGCACGGTATAGCTATCAACAGCAGGCTGCAGTAACCATGAACATACTGCAAAAGCTCGACTCCGCTGGAAGGAGTGATCCGCTTCACTCGTATTCTCACACATGTACGACAATGAGTCTTTGACCATTCATTTATGCTACGGGGGTTGTGCTAATGTAATAAAAGACTGTCCCAAACTGGCAAGGGGCTTGGTGATAAACTGGTACCCATTCAGACACCCCTGTGTTAACTTTTGTTAATGGGGGAGGGAAGGGAAACCTGAGGCAAAGTGCAGATTCCATCACCGCTCTTTGTGCAGGAAAGCAGCAGGACTGAGAAACCCCATGGCTGCTGAGGGAGCCAGGGCAGCCCCAGGGAGACTTCCCACTCAGAGATGTGCAGGACAGGTGGGAGGGTGGCCGTGAGGATGGGGTTAAAACTCGCCAACCCACCAAGTCTCCTAAGAAAAAATAAGTGGTGACAGGTTCACCAAGCACATCTAGCATTCAGAAGGGCACCCGAGTGAGCAGCAAGCCATCCTGGCCTCCATACAGCAGACCGCTCCACTCTGCACAGGAAGGATAATTTTTATTTCACCTTTCCCCTGTTTTGGAGTCTAAATAATATTTCAACTTTAATTTTTACCCAATAAGCTTCCAGCAGCAGTAGGAACTGTGGAGCAACCACAAGAGTGCCGCATTTCTGCAAAAGTGGCATTTTCCTTCATTACCATTTCCTAGGACGGTGGGTGGGCTTTGCGTTGTTGGTGCCTCAGAGGATAGATGATTGTTGGTGCCTCAGGAGATACGTAGCCTCTCCAGCTGGGATTCCCACTGTGCTGCTGACTGACATCCTTCGCTCTCCAGAGCCTGCTGCCAGAAAGATTCATCCCCAATGGCAAAGATAGTGTGCTGCTGCTGGCTCTCAGTTTCCAGTAGAGCGCTTCCCTGCGGTTGAAGCAAGAGCAAAGTTTCACATTTCCCGACCAAATCCTCCTGAGGCGCGCAGCAGCCCCTGCACCCTGCTTTGCAAGCGCAGGCGTGAGAGCTCCTCCCCGCCTGACCCACCGCCACGCTTTGTCAGCCACACAGAACAGACGAGCTTGAAGCCTGCAGTGATGGGAAGCTGAGCCCCTGGACCTCAAGACACCAGAGTCCACCACAGATGACTTCAAGTCCTCAGAGCAGGCCAACACCAACTAAATGGTGCTGAGTTACAACACCCTGCTCGGCTGCGTGACAGGGCTGTGCTGTGCTTTACGACAAGGACTGATTCCTTCCTGGTGCTGTAAGCCCCTGGCAGGGGTGAGTCCAGCCTGAGCGTACCAGCACCGGAGGCTCTGCTGGCCCACATGAGCCTCCCAGTAAGCCCTGAGAGCCTCCCAGTAAGCACCAGAACTGCCCAGTCCCAGCTTTACCAGCTAACAGGAATGCCCTCGGTGCTTTGAATCACGTACAGCCACTGAGCAGATGAGGAAACAGAGCGGCAGGGGAGGCCAGCAACCTCCCTGGAGACTTATCCAGCATTTCTGCTGCTTTTTGCTGCAGCAACAATGCAGTTTGGTCCCTGGCTCTTTGCTCCAGGTGACAGGGGACAGCTAGGGCTTTTCACGCCCGTGGCTGGAAGGCCTGAGGCTAAGTGAGAAGCAGTGCTGTGCTTTTGCTGCTTCTACCTCCCAAGAAGTGCAAGTCCTGCTTTGTGTATGGGAAAGACGACAATAAAACACGAGAGGCCTCCTACCTCGGATGGGGTGTCAGGAGCTAAACATTTTCTTAAGTTTGGAAAGGAATCCCTCCTTGTTCTCCTCAGCCTCAGGCCTATCCCCGCCTGCGTCAGCGCTAGCCCGGGCCCTGCCACCTGGACACAAACAGCAAAGGGCTGCAGTCAGACATCCCTCACCAAAAACCAGCAACCCTGACAAAGCGAAAGCACGGGAGAGCCCGGACCCCAGAAGTGGAAGAGCAGACCGTGAGCCCAGGTAACACTGTGCCCTTCCCATCTCCCCAGCCCTCCAACTGGGGAGGGAAATATGCTGCACAAGCAAGTCAGGGACCCCACAGGCTTTGAAAACAAGCACTCAGAATTGAGTCTGACACTAAAACCAAGTTTTTAACTCGACCACAGCCAGCCACGACTTTACAGGAAAACACAAAGCTGTACTGGTGGTCCCTGGAACAACCTCTCTTCATGTCGTGACTCGTTGAAGCAAAGCAGTGCAAAACCATCCCAGGAGCCTGCTTCATGTAATTTCAAGCAATGCTCAGACAAACAGTATCAAGAAGAAAATGAACTCAGGCTAGAAAGAAAAAGGGTAAAGTATTTCAGTCCAGATAAGGAATCTCACTGGCAGCAATGAGCATAATTTTCCTGTATAAACAAGTCCTGAGAAGTTGTTTGTACCTCCAGAAGTGGCTACAGCACAAAGGAGACCTTCTCTTTGCTGATCTGCTTTTTCTACAGTAAAACCATCAGTAACAAGACCTCCAGATCCTCCTCAAGCTTTCTTTGTGCACAGAGCATGCAAAGTCCAGTCCTCCCCATCCTCCCACAGCTGACTGCCGAGCTCCGACTGATGCAATGGTGTGAAATACCGAGTCTGCAGCAGAACACACCTCTGTCCACTCAGGGTATTTCTGCTTCCCAGAGCAAGGACACACTTCCAGCAACAGCCTGTCTCTACACAAGTTTGGAGAGTTTTTTTTTTCCTTTGGCACATAAATGCCTTTAAAAAGCTGGAATGAAAGTTGTGTGCTTGGAGCTCTCTCCTCTTTCCCCCAGGCTGACCTTTATTGGTTACCCTCAGCAGAAAAGACATAACTTCTGTGTTACAGCAGCACTATAAAACCTAACACTGTAAGTATCTGGCAGATACTGCCTTCTGATATCCTAAATTTCAGCCTGTATTCCTCAGGCGTTGGCACATGTAGTAGAGAGGACCGGAGTTCATGGGATCATTGAGCAGCTCTAAAAGACTCTCACCTTTGCCTAGCTGGACGCAGTCATAAATGCCCCTTTTTGGGTTCAAGTGTAAAAAGAAATCCAACCAGCTGGAAAAATTGTTTTCCAGTAGCAAAAGACAAAGCTCTTGCCTTACTGTTCTACCATATGTTTTGCCTTTAGCTGCTACTGATGCTGGGTACCTCACACCTGAAACTTAAAAGCACATAATTGCTGAATCAAAAATTTTGGTCTGGAGCTGAAAGAGCAGCTTTACAAAGCTCCATCCCACTGGATGCTGTCTACTGACTGGAGCTACCAACAAACGTTTCTATCCACAATTTCCTCTGTGCACAGCATACGGCTCAGAGCAGCCTTGACAGCAGCACTCCCCTTTGGCTTTCAAGGAGAAACATCCCCACTGTGGTCAGAATCACGACAGACCAGCTCACACAGAAAATCGGCCTGAAGCACATCCTCTTTTTTTGCCTCTGCTACTAAGACAAGTTGCTTCTGGCACAGGGGCAGAAGCAGGGAGCGGAAGGCATTCATCACCACAGCTTGTCAGGACCCCAGAGTATCTCGGTACCTGCTCTCTATTCATGCGTGGATTTTTCCAGTAAGAATCCAAGAAAAGCTCTCTGGGAAGAGGCTACCTCCTTGCTTTGTGCTACAGCCCATTAACACCCTACGATTTCCAATATAACATGCTCGGCAGGTTGTGCTCACACGCATCTCACCTACCTCCCCAGGAACCCTCGGGAAGCGCTCTGCACTCCCACGCCAGCTCCACGAGGAAGGGGCACCAATTCCCACTGCTCACCTGACGCTGTATTTGTGACCCTGTTCACCGTGCCCTCCACATCTGTCTCATCCTCAGCGTAGCTCATCATTAAGGCTCTCTGGCGATCCGTCAGCCTCCTGCAGGTTGAAGACAGAGGTGTGTGGTGGTCTTTAGGGACAGATGTATCTACAGAGCTCCTTAACCCCCTCCAGCGGCATGCACGAGAGGCAGCTACTGGAATTACAAGACAAATACACCTGGCATACACTGCGAATCCCTACAGCGCTCTTAAAATGAGCAATTATAAAGAATAAGCCTCAGTGGAAGAGAAGAGATATGACCCGCTGCATTTCACCAAACTGCAGTGAAAAAACAAGTGCTGAGAACCCTGTGGAACTAACAGGACACACATCTGGTGAGAGAGCTCAGGAAATGAACTCTCTTGCCAAGTGCAGCAATACAAGCTAAAATTTTCCTTCACCACAGGAGCAGGGGGTGGCCAAGCAGTCTGAAAAGCAACTGCCAGGGACTTTCAAGCTGTAAGTGTGAGAGCACAGACACATGATAAGCACAACGCTGCATTTATGTAACTGGGATCCAGACTGAATCGCAGGTAGCCAAGCAAACATGCAGGTGAAGAACTACTTATGGATTTTCAGGGTTTAGAACTTTTAGAGCTGGGCTGCCATATTGTATTATTAAAAAAAAAAAGTCTACCTCACATCAGAATTAAAAGCAGAGTGAGAAATTAATGATCTTGGTAAAGCAGTAAGGAATTTTCACAACATCTTTGTGAATAACATTTTTTGCAAAAAGTTCAAGATTTCAGAAACTTGCATCAGCTCTACTCACTGAGGAACTTTGATCTTTATGTGAATGTAGTGGTCTCCGTAGCCATAGCTGTTAACCTTGGGAATGCCTTTCCCGCTCATTCGAATCCTCTGGTCTGGCTGAATACCAGGGGGTATCTATGAACACAGAGGGATCGCATTTATTACTGTACTTTAACCACGTATATAGTACGAGTCTACATGTGTCTACAGAAATTAACTACTTCTCCAGCAAGCTTCAAAGTAGGATGGGAGAGATCTGGTACGTTCGTGCATCTGGACACATTCAGAACCGAAGTCAGTGATGATGTAAAAGCTTTTGAAGGAACGAGTGAAGAACCTCACACAGTCTGCAGGCCTTGGATGGGATTTGTCCAGCAATGCCCCTAGCCCTCGCTCTCCCTATCCCTATGCAGCGACAGGAAAGGAAGTGTGACCAAGCAGGCCTCAAACTACCCAGCACTCAATCCCGAACAATTCTGAAACTCTGTATTAGGAGACTTGCACCATCTGTGCAGCAAAGGAGAAGTCTCTGCTGTTCCACATCGATCTGTGCCCAAGCTCTTCCACACGATGGTACTTACCGTGATATTGATCGTCTCGTACAAGCCTTGACATCTGGCTGTGCCTCCCAGGACAGCCTGTGCTATTGAAATGAGGAGGTCTGAATGGATATCTGCTCCATTTCTTCTGAACACAGAACTTTTTTGAACCTAAAAGGCAGGCAGTTCCAAACAGAAGTGAGCACACCACCATGAAGTTCTCACAGTAAATGGCTTTCAAAGTTCTCATAATGAAACCTGCCTGAACCCTGCAGTCAGACCCTCTACCATGCACAAACGGCACAGCTAAGAAGTCCACGTTAATGTTTAGTCTTTTAGAAAAACACAGATCTTGACATAACAGGAATTAGCCAGCACAGCTTAGGAGGATGCCTGCTTATCTCAGCTACTCCCTCCCCTAATCCTGTTAATTTACCAGCGTCAGTGTGATTCTGCAGAGACAGCGAAGACACTGCCTTGTCCAGTACTCTCAACAGCAGAAAGCCAGAAGAGGAGAAGAGGGAGGCAAGCACCTTTGCAGTGGCCTCACAAGCTGGAAGAGAATTAAATCCTCCTGCATCACCAAAAAGGTGCTGAAAAAAGTTTTCTCCTTGACAGAGGTGTGTATGACAGGATGCATACAGAAGAGGGCCCCAGCTACAGCCCCTGTGAAAGCAGCACCAGCCCTCCCCAGTGCTCCCACCACCGCAAGCAGACAGCTCCTTCACGCTCCCAAGTCACTCAGGGTATTGAGAACCTGCTCTGCATTTTGATGCAGGCTACCATAAGGGCCTCGTCCTGGAAGGCCTCGTCCTGGAACAAGCAGCGCAATTCATGAGCAGAGTTAACGTTACGCCGCTTGTTACAATGCAGATGCTCTGCTGTCTCAGAAAGTTCACGTGGATCATGTTTCCTCAGCTGCTCCAAAGGATCACCCGCTCTTCCTCCTCCGTCCCCCATTCAGACTTCTCAGGCAGTTGCAAGGGGAACAAGCAACCAACATAAATAATAAAAACAACCAATATAACGATACACACCCTGAACGTAATGAAAATTTCCTTCCTCCCCACAGGCATCCGAACTGTCTGCCCATCCTCAACACCTGCAATCAGGAAAAAAAGAGGGAACGTTACCTTGCACTATAATCCACGTGTTACTTGACTACCTACAGCTTTTCTCTTCAGCTCTCTTGCCATCCCCAGCAGTCTGCCACCACCGCAGCACCTGCGCATCCAGGAGCACAAGGCGTACCGGTGGGCAGCACAGCGACAATTCACAGGAGGCCAAAGCAAGGGGAGGTGTCAGCCCACGTTTATACCTCCGAGGTGATCACTACAGGCCAAGCGGGCTCGTTACTTCAGTCCCTTACAGAATTCCTCAGGGAAATGCATCAGACTAAGGAACACTGGGCAGCCTCCACAAACTGCAGGAAAATCACAGGCTGCTCACCCAAGGCGATCTCAAAGCAGCAAGTCTTCAGCCTCATCCCTCATTTTATCCTCTTTGGTGAGGAAGGCCATCCACACTCTTTTCTGAGCCAAGCTTTCAAGGTTCCCACCCTCCCCCCAAGCTTCATCAAGGACAAAAAGATTCAAGGCAACAAAACCCTTACGAGTGTTTCCCTCTTGAAAAGCTGCCTGGAAGGATCCATGCAAGAACCAAAAGCTCAGGAAGGGCAAAGCAAACATTTATATCCATGGCCAGAAAGTTCATCTTGCTACGAACCCTTTCAATTCAACCTGCTTTGCTCTTACAGTAATTTCTCTGCAGCAAAACTTCCTACGCTGCTCCCACATTTGTACCTGGCAAGAACTAGCCATGCTTTGGAGGCAAGTGCCTTGCTTGTGGAAGCAAATAACTATATGGACAGAGAGCAGCACCCCAGTGCAACACTAACCAGCTGGCACAGGAACCATCACGGTCTTCTTCTGTTTGGTTTGCCCCGTTCCTCGACATACTACACACGGTGTCGTTATGACGGAACCACGGCCACCGCATCGTCGGCATGTAGATCGCATTACAAAAGGGCCGGTGTTTATCGTCTCCTGGTGAAGAAAACACAGATCGTACAAATATTTGGTACCGAGATAGCATTTTGCAACTTCCACAAAAGTCAGAAATCCAAAGGGGATGCTGCTTGTGAGAAGCTGGATCAGATTCAGTTTCCATCGCATTCCGATTTCCACTGAAACCCATCACTATGAGCAAGTGTCTCATGGCCAGGGGAAGGGAAACACAACACTTTCCATCTCTAGGCTTTAATGTGCAAGCAGGAACAAAGCTCCTTACAATGTATTTCACAAAGAAGTACAAACATCTGTATTTTGAGGAATCCAAGTATAACCCACTTGTGTGAATTACTGCCCGCGTCCAGGAGAACATTAGGGAGACTAAGCCATGCACTGAGCTGTGGAAGGCACCCATTGGAGTGAAGCACACAAGGAAATGCTGGGAAGGGCCTGCAGTCTCCTCTGATCAACTAAACAGACAATCTGTGTCTTAAAGAGCACTTACCATGCCCGTGCCGCTGCAGTAGTGGCAGCGCTGCACTTTGGTACCAGGTTCGTTTCCTTTTCCGTTGCATCGCTCACAGGAGTCATTGATGTTCACCACAATCTCCTTGTTCACGCCTTTTGCAGCTTGGGTGAACGTCAGTTCCATGATGTACTGTACAGGAAACACGGGCATCAATCTACCGCTGACATGTGATGGGGTCTTAAGCAGACTGGAATCAGTTTAGGTCAAATATCAAACAATGCTTAAAATACATCCAGGTAGCAGAGGGTGGGAAGACATGGATTCAGAAGGGTTCTGCCTCGCTTTAGGAAGTGATAATCTGTCTCATACAAATAAAAAGGGGTACAGAAGGATAGCAAACATTACAGGAATGACAATTACACCAGTCTGATGAGCAGCTGTGTAGCAGAAATGAGATTTAAAAATATAAAAGAAGGATGCAAAAATAGAAGCCAAGCGTTTTTCTGCCTTCGGGAGAACTCTTAACGCTTCTAAAGGCTGTGTTTAGTGGGAATGCAGGAACAGGTGAGGGAGAAGGCTTTTGATCCCAATGAATCCCAAGCTTTTCCTCAAGAAACTCTTTACAGCAGCAAAGATGACTGCACAAAACAAGGAATTCTGTTTATGGTGGAAAGGCCACTCTTAGTACAGCCAGAAGTACTGAACACCCAGCGTGTCTGAAGGCAGCACACGAACCAACACTGTCAATGCTTAAAAAAGCATCTAGCTGCAGTACAAAAAAACAAGACACAGGTTTTATTATGGACCCCACGGCAAAGCTAAGCCAATTAAGTTGCACAATTAAGCCAATTAAGCAGTCAAACCTAGCGCTGGAAGGCTTGTTTTATAGTTAAAAGGTATTTTGTGGTTTTTAGCGTTACAGATCAAAGCAGGTATATGTAAATCAACATAGAGCAGAAAACATGCCGCCACAATGATGGAAATGTTTGGCAGCATCAACCGGTGCCAGTAAACACCAGATGAAGTAGCTCAAGTCCAGAAAAAAAATTCTGTCTGGAGGTGTGGAGGATGTATCTACACAGCTTACCAAGAATAGGTGACTCTGCCACCCGTACAGTGGGACACTTGCGTGCTGACATTCCCAGAACCAAATTATTTGCTCAAGGTCACACCCAGAGCAATCTGTGACAGACCAGTGTCCCTCTCCAGCTTTTGTGGTTTTCACTTCTCATTTTCGTTTCATTACTCAGGAAATAAAGGCACTCCATACCTCCTGTGGCTGGTCAAAGACCTTCTGAAAATCACCAAAAGGAGATCCCGAAAACTCTCCGAAGATTTTTCTGAAAAGCTCTTCTGGATCAATCGATGGACCACTGCTCCAGTACTGCTGCCCAGCGCCAGCACCTGCTGCACCAGTATCAAAACTGGCCGTGCCGTACGCATCATATTGTTTCCGCTTCACTTCATCGCTTAGTACCTTCGAGGCAAAAGAACGATGCCATCAGGAGAGATCCCAAGGACTGGACAGCCTCTGCCTGCAGCGCAGCTCCTCTCAGGAGAATTCCAGGCTGCTGCTGGTGTTGTTACTGCCACAAGCCCCTGTTCTCAAACCTTCTTGTCACCAAGGAGGGCAATCCCCGCTCTCAGCAGTACAGGAATTACTGAAAAGCTGCTGCTTCCCTGGTTCTCTCTCAGCTCATCATCAGGAAAATTATGAGATCTTGCTCATTTATAATAAGCAAGAATAGCTTATGTTATATCGTTAATATATTGTGTAAAAGCTGGTGGGAAGAGTGCTGGGGTAAATTTGAAAACCCACGAAAGCAAAAGCCAACACAAGAAGATTTCTGAACAAGGTGAAGAGCAGGAAGAAACGGGGCTGGACAAGTTCCTCTGTCTCACACCACCACTCACTGCTGACAGAGATTTTGTGTATTTAAGCTGATCAGTAATTCCACCGCAGTGAGCACAGCGTCTGTGCCAGTCACTCCCCGCTCAGAAGGAGCACAAATTCAAACAGCCCAAAACAGATCCAGCTCAATCAGATATTTGAGCTAGGTAATCTCCTGTGGGGATACCACTGGGACACAGGCACTCCTGCCTTAAGTACCAGATGTGAAAAATACACCATGGTTTTACAAGAAACACACACTAGAAATGTTTCCCCCCCATCTACCCTCCCATCTTTCCCCATTTTCATGACAATAAATTCCTGCCTATTACCTCATAGGCTTCTGCCAGCTGAGCGAACTTCTCTTTAGCTTTGGGGTCATCCTTGTTTGTATCAGGGTGATATTTCTTTGCCAGCTGAACAACAAAAAGTCAAGTATTAGACAAAAGGAATGGCTCACATGCCAGGAAGAACACATCGGGCAGAGCCTGGCGTGCACTCTGGGTATTTTAGGGAACGAAAAGCCGTTACTTTCCGTTACCATCCCAACACAAGGAGCTGCACAAGCTGCTCCCATCTCTCCAGGATATTGCAGAGAGACCCGAGGTGACAGCACGGGGACCCCACGCTTCTGAAGAGCCCCCCACCGCCACCCCCCGCCTCCAGCGGGCCCGCTCCCGGGGGTGCCGGCGGTGGCTCTGCCCCGGCGGCGGCAGGACGTGCCTGGTAGTAGGCCTTCTTGATCTCCTTCTGCGTGGCGGAGCGCGGCACCCCCAGCACCTGGTAATAGTCCTCCTTGGCGCGGCCCGCGGCGCTGCTGTGGAAGCCGGCGGCGGCGGCAGCGCGCCTCGTCCCTGGGGAGAGGAGGGCAGAGGGGCCGCGGTGAGCGCCCGCCCGAGGGCACCGGCGGGACACGGGGCCCGGCCCCCGCCCGCGCAGGCCCCGCCGCCCCCCAGCCCCGCTCACCCGAAGCGCAGAGGCCGGCGCACAGCGGCAGGAGGAGGCGGCGGGCGGCGCGGGCCGATGCGGCGGCGGGGGGCGGCGGGACGCTGAGCCCCCGGACGAGCCAGAGCAGCGGCAGCCGCCCCCCTGCCGCCCCGCGGCTCCTACCGGCGGCGACCCGCAGCCAGCGCGAGGAGCTCGCGGCCGCCATCTTGGCCCGCGCGCGGCGCTGCGCCTGCGCCACCGGCGGCACGTGACAACAGGCAGTGCCGAGAGGAGCGCAGAGCGCCTGCGCAGTAGCGCTGCCGCTACCGCCGCGCCAATAGGGGGCGCTCGTGGCTGCGCATGCGGGGCGGCCGCTGTGGAGGGGTGGGGCCGGGCCCGCGGGGGGGAACCCAGCGCTGCCCCGCGGGGAGAGCACCGGGAGAGGCTCTGCCGGCAGGGCCCGGGGTGGCCAGGCCTGGCCCGGGACCGCCGCGCTGAGAGACCCCCGCGGGCCGCTGTGGGAGAGCCGGGCCCCGCCGGACCCGCTGGGCAGCCCCCTGCGGAGGGGCTGAGACAGGGCCCGGTGACGGCGGCCCTGCCCCGGGTTCCTGGGCTCTGTGCCTGGGGCCTTCTGCGCCCCCCGAGACCCATCCTCCTGCCTCGGGGGTGAAAGGCCAGCAGAGGGCTGAAATAAAGGCTCCTCTGAACCCCGAACGGCTGTGCCGGCACCCTGCCTGCTCCGGGGAACAGCACCCTGCCTGTGCCCGGGGGAACAGCACCCTTCCTCGGGAATGGTATCTGCCCGCTCCAGGGAACGGCACCCCGCCTGTGCCCGGGGGAATGGCACCCCGCCTGTGCCCGGGGGAACGGCACCCCGCCTGTGCCTGGGGCAGGAGCGTTTCTCCGGAGCAGGATGATGCAGGCCCAGCACAGTTCTCTCCCGCCTTTGTCACCAAGGCTGGCGCTTTCAAGCACCCATCAGGAACGAAGTTCAGCTCTGCAGGCGTGGGAGGACGTGGCAGCGAGGCCAAGCGGCGAGGAGATATGTCAGGCCCTGTCCTCACCACACACACGAGTGCCACAGCCCAGGTGGCGGGGACAGAGACCTGTGTCCCACCAGGTGTGGGTGACACTGCGGCCCAGCTGGTGGGCTGGGATACAGCTGTCCTTCCCTTCCCTTCCCCAGCAGCTGTCCGCACACAGAGGTTTCAGTTCACAGCCGGGGAGGGGATGAGGACACTGAGCCCACGGGCCTGGAAGCCCCCCACTGTCCCCATCGCCTGAAGGAACAGCTGCCCCTGTCCCCAGCGAGCTGTCTGGGTGACAGCGGGGGGTCACAGCCCCGGGTGCCCGTGGGTGTGCAGCTGTGGGACCCCAAATCTCTGGGGGCTGCACCGCCGGGGTGCAGGGCCGGGGTCTCTGCCGGGGGCACGGAACACGCGCGGGGCGAGGGGCCCTCAGGGGGCGTGTCCATGGCGGGGGCGGGGCTAACCGGCGAGGGGCGGGGCCTCTGGGAGGGCGTGTCCGGCGGCGGCCCCGGGGCGGGCGGAGCGGCGGGGCTGGGCTGGGCTGGGCTCGGTGCGGCCGGAGCACCATGAACCGCTTCAAGGCGTCCAAGTTCCGCCACACCGAGGCCCGGCTGCCCCGCAGGGAGGTGAGCGTCCAGCCGTCCGGTACCGGGAAGGGGGGCGGCGGGGCCGGGGTAGCCCCGCAGCGGCGGTGGGGTGGCCCGGGGGGTGCTGGCGGGGCCGCCCCGGGGATGCGCGGCTCTGGGTCCTGCTGCTGTGGCACTGCCGGGATGGCGGGGCTGTCCCCGGGTCTCCCACCCGGTGCCCCGCCCGGGTGCCCCGCCCGGTGCCCCCCCCGGTGTGGCAGCGTCGCCCGCTCGGCCCCTCCTTGGCACCCGGTGTCCGTGGAGGCTCCCGGCAGCATGTGCTTCGCAGCCGGGTGCCGGTGGGGAACCCCGGCCCCCTCCCAGGTGGTGCATTCCCCCCAGCCGGGAGCTCCTCTGGTGCTGCTGGCTTGGGGTGCCCATCCCCGTGGTGTCAGGGAGCCGGGCTGTGAGACCCTGGCTGGGCACGGCTGGCACAGGCACCTGGCCCCCAGTTCATGGTGCCCTCTGTCCCATCTCGGCTTGGTACCTCGGCTGTGCTCAGCCTGAAGCACGCAGCCTGACCGAGGAACGCTGGGCCCTGCCACTGGCACCCCTCTTCCGCGCACAAAGAGGAAGCGCTGGGGCCCCCGGTCGGTGCTGAGCTCCGTCACCCTGCCCGCGAGCTGCGGGGCTCAGCACCGAGCTACGTGGTGCCCAGTTCCAGCCTCTGCCCACGAATAACCGTCCCCAACCATTCTGACCGTCACGATCCATCCCAGTGCATGAAGAGATGCTGGGTCAGGGTGGATTGTGCTGGGCGAGCCATACTGGGGAGCGTTTTTGGGACATGCAGCCCTTCTGGGGGCTCCCCAGGCTGGATACCCCTCCCCTGGCACCTCTGCGTGTCTCTGGACAAGGCTGCTGCTGCTCTGCCATGGTGCAGGCAGGTGGGAGGCTGGTGTGGCTGGAGCAGGGTCCCTGCTGGGGACAGTCCCACGAGGGGAAGGGACAGCATGGACCAGTTGCGTGGCACAGGCTGCTCCGTTTTGAGGTCCTGCTGGGGTGGCGCACAGGCGCGGTCAGCTTGGTGCAGACCATCTAGCCAGAAGCGAAGGATTCAGGCTGGATGGGTGATGCTGCTAAAATCATTCCATCCTGCTGGCTTTGGGAAGAATTTGGGGGCCACCAAAATATTTGTCTCCCAGCCCTTGTGTCAGTGCTCACCTTCCCTGTGCCTTCCCAGCCAAGCCGTCCTTGCGCCAGGCTGGCCCAGCCGGCCAGCACTCACATGCCTCTGCAGACCTGGCGAGCGCCCGAAACATCCCCCAGGCTCCAGCTGTCGGGAGGGGACGTGGTGGCCTCTGCCATTGTGCCAGGCCTTGAGCATCCCCCATCCCCATGGCATGCCAGCCGCGGTACATCTGCAGAGCAGGTGGCGAGTGGCCGAAATTTCATCCGGCCAAGCGTTCGGCTGCGAATCGCAGGGTGCGGATCAGCTGCTGCCGACAGCCGGCCCGGGAGCGTGTGTGTGTGCAGGGTGGGTGCTGGGACACCTGGCCACGGGGGCTTGTGGCATCCCCCAGGCAGGGATGTCCCCGTCACTGCTGCCCGGGTTTGGGCTCCCGTGGTGGGGGAGCTCTGCAGGACACTGAGGGACCTCCTGCTCTCGCCCCGGCATGCGGGGAGACATCTGCTCTGCCTCCAGCAGCCCTCGGCACAGGGGGTGGCCTTTCCAAACGGCATTTCCCATCCAGGCGTGAAACTTGTCCCCAGGAGGCAAGGCCACAGGGGTGGGAGATGGACGGATCATCTCCAAACCCGTCTCGGGTGTCACAGCGGGAAGTGCTGTTTGTGTCCCCAACCGAGCAGCTTGTTTGTGGAGGTGAAGGCAGACACCTGACCCAGCCAGATCAGGAAGCACGGTGTAAACACGGAGCAGCACATCCGAATCGCTTCTCCCCATCACGTCTGTGGGGCTCTGCTTGCAGCACTGCCCTGAAAGCTCACGGTTTGTTTTAGGGACATAGCCACGATGTCACCCTGTGCTTTCCCAGCCACCCTGGCATGCTGCAGGAAGGATCGCTTCCCAAGGGCTCCTGCTGGCATGCTGGGATGTTGCGGGGCCGGGCTGGACCAGCTCAGGGGTCCCTCCGCAAAACCTCACTGCAGGGCTCCTGCGTGGTACCCCGGTGCTGGGGGCAGATGTGGCTGGTGTCCCCCCTCGCTGAGGGACCAGTGATGGGACACAGATCATGGGACCCTTCCTCCTGGGTCTTGCTCATGCTCCGCACGTGCTCCCCATCCCACTGCAGCCCCCTGCCCACGTGCGGGGTGCGGGGAGAGGAACCTCCCTTCAGCAGGAGAAGGGTTAACAGCTCTGCCACCGGTGCTGTGACAAGGACCAGAGGAAGTGCTGCAGGAACTGCTGCTCTCTGTCAGGCCTCAAAAGGAAGCTGTGCAAGGAGAGGAAACCCAGGGTTGGGCCCTTTCGCAGCTGTGCACGCAGCTCCTGTCCCTGCGCAGGGCTCTGCCCTGATGGGGGGTACCCACCGACAGACTCCTGCTGCAGCTCTCGGTGATGCCCGGGGCTGCCAGTGGGCAGACAGGGATGGTGGTGGCCATGAAACACCCGCTGACACCTTTGCTTGAGGGTTGGACTTGGCCCTGGGTGTGCCAGGGAGCTCCTGGTATCCACTGGGGCCGGTGACTGTGTGTAACCAGGAGCAGGTCTGGCACCCAGGAGCTCCTGGTGGCTGTTGGGGCTGATGGCTGTCACTGGGAGTGGATCTGGCTGGCCCTGGGTGTGCCCAGGAGCTCCTGGTGGCCACGGGGGCCAGTGGCTGTCACCCAGAGCAGGTCCAGCTGGTGCAGGGCATCCCAGTGCCCCAGAGGTGTGGTGCTCAGCCAGGGAACAGCAGTGAGAGATGCTGCAAAGCAGGATTTGGGGTTTGGAGCCGTGATGAAGTTCTTTGTCCACGCAGGAAGCACGCTGCGGGAGGCATTTATCTACCTCTAGCCACAACGTGACCTTGTGGTGCTTCACAGCCCAAGAGCCTTCATCCCATCCCAAATTCCCTGACGTCAGTTTGTCGCAAAGTCTTCTGAGCTCTTCCCACCATGGGACAGCCCCAGATGCTCCTGTCCCTGTGCAGCACCAGCAGCAAAGCCGGCCCCAAAGCCCCCAGCCCTGGCAAGGGGCTGCGCTTTATGCAGGGGGTGTGAGCAGCCGCATCGCCCCAACCCCCCCAGAGGACAGGGCCCCACAAATGTGCCCCCAGCACGGTCCCCTTGGTGTCGGCAGCCTCCAGAAGCTGCATTGGGGCTGGGGTCTCCAGCCATGCTGCACCGATTGTTGTCTCCCCTCCAGCCGCGCGGTGGCATTGGCACCCCCACAGAACAGGGGCATCTCCTGACGCAGGTTTTCCCTCTCCATCCAGGCTTGGATCGGGGGGATCCGGGCTGGCTCCGTCGCGTCCTGCGGGAACCACGTGAAGGCCAGCTGCCGCTGGATCGCCTTCAACACCGAGGCGGCAGGTGAGGCACCCAGGAAGGGGTGCGTGCGACGGGTTTGTGGTCCAGCCCCACGGACCCCAGGAGGCACGAGGGCGAGTGGAGGAGGCTTCTGCCGAGTTCCCACAAAAATGTTGGCATTGCAAAGCTGGGTGCCCCCCGCTGTGTCCCAGCGTGTGGGGTTCCTGGGGACGATGGGGCAGGTTGGTGACCCGCTCCGTGTCCTCTCCCGCAGGCGTGCTGGGCGTCGTGCCGCTGGAGTGCGAGGATGGTGGCAAGAGGACAGTGTCTCAGCTCTGCTGCCACTCAGGTGAGCTCGGTGTCTGTCTGCCGGCCCCACGCCCGCTCGTCCCATGCCTCTGTCACACTCTGCACTGGGACACCAAGGAGTCAGGTGCCACCTCCCACCTCTGCAGCCCTTTGCAGAGGGGCTCAGGTGCTGAGTCCCAGTCTGGGATGCCGTGTTGGGCTGTCTCCCGGGTGAGGGGCTGGGGAGCTGCTGGAGTTCCCAGGGACTGTCACCCATGGGCAGGGTGACCCTGATGTATCTCCCTTTTGCTGAGGAGCTGAGCAGATCCACATCTCTTCATCTCTCCACCTGCAGCGAGGTCTGGACACGCAGCTCTTGCTCACACTCTTCCTCCAGCACGCCCTTCCCCTGTTACTCATCACATGCCCTGAAACTCCCAGTACACCCAGTGCGGGGCTGGTGGAGGAGCTGGGGACAGTGTCACCACAGGTATCCCCAGCTCCAGTGACGGGAGGAACGGGCCGGACCGGTGGCTGCATGGCCCTGAGCAGCTCTGATGTGGGCAGAGCGAGGGCTGGAGGGGAAGGAGTGGCCGGCAGCGTGGTGGCTGGCAGAGGCGAGGGCTCTGCCTCCTGCCTGGGCACGGGGACAGAGCATTGGAGAGCCCGGGGTGAGCCCCTCCTGCTGTCGGAGCAGCAGTGCCAGCCTGGGGGACATGACCACCCATTTCCCAAAAATTGCAGCGGAGCAGTGAGGCAGGAGTCCATCCCAGTGCCGCCTTCCCACGTGCGGTGCCCCGGGGCTGTGTGGCGTGCCCAGAGTGTGCCACCTCCGCCCAGCACGGTCCCTGTCCCCAGCAGCACAGGGCTGGGCACACGAGTTCTGCTGCTCCCCGGGGAGCGCTGGCGGGTGCGCAGGGAGCCAGCCCAGCGTTAACCGCGTCTTAATGAGATTTAGCAGGAGCTCTTTGAAGCCGGCCGTGTCAGCGCAACGCCTCCAAAGCGGGGAAGGGATTTTTCCCTCCTCCTGGGGCTGCTCGCTTTTCGTGCCTCCTGGGCCTGGCTCTCCGCAGCCTCCTGGGCCTGGCTCTCCGCAGCCTCCTGGGCTCTCCGCAGCCTCCTGGAAGCGGAAAAGTACACAGTGACCTACTTTGCCGAGCGTGCCGAATGCATCCGAGGGGCTGCTGCTGGCGGTGCCAGCCTTGCTCCCACGGGGCCCTGCTGCCAGAGCCGCGTGGAGCATCCCAGCACGCAGAGCCGGGGCGTTACAAAGGAGCCTTGTTACCAGCACGGCTGCAGCCTTGCTCGCCAGCATCCGGGCCAGCACAGACACACTTGTGCTGCTCCTGCCTCTCCCTGTGCCCCTGGGGATGGGTGTCCCTCCTGAAATGGCCAAACTGGGGTGGCAGTGGGTTAGACGGGGGGATGGAATTGTGAGGTGCTGCCCTTCAGAGCTCCCGTCCCCCCGCCAGGAAGGGGTGCAGGACCCCCACGGACAGCGTGGAGGGACTCAGGTTCTCGCAGCAAAGCTGAGCTGCCCCGAAATGCCTCGATGGGGTGGGATCTGAGCCCGGCTGCCTGCGCCCGCCTGCGTGTGTGTGTATGGAAAGAGTCCGAGGCTGGAGGAGAGCGAAGGTGGATGGGGGGGGATGCGGGGATGACCCTCCACCCATCTCCTTCCAGATGTGGTGACGGACTTTGACTTCTCGCCCTTCGATCAGCTCCTGCTGGCTACAGGCTCTGCCGACGAGACGGTGAGTGCTCAGTGTTGGTGGTCCCATGGGGACACCCCTGCATCCCCCAGCGCATCTCTGGGATTCAGGGGAGATGCAGCCGGAGCGATGGGACCTGGAGGAGCCTGGGTGGAGGGTGCCAGCTGTGGGGAGCAGGTTGGGACGTCCCCAGGCTGGGGGGGACAGGACAGAGGATGCCAGCCGTGGGGAGTGGGGTGGGATGTCCCCAGGCAGTGGGGGACAGGGCAGATGGTGCCAGCCACCCAGGGTGCTCCAGCTCTGATGCCAGCTGTGACAGGGGGTCTCCTGGTGTCCTCAGGGACTGGAGCCTGGACAAGCAGCGAGCCCAGGTCAAGTGCTGCCAGCACCGAGCCAGGTCCAGCCCCCCTGGTGGGCCTGACCCCTTCTTCCTGTGGCTGCAGGTGAAGGTGTGGCGCTTGCCCGAGAGCGGCCAGGACTTGCCCAGTGGCCCGGGGCTGACCCTGGGGCCAGGGGGGGGCCCGGTGGATGTCCTGCAGTTCCACCCCACAGCAGATGGCGTCCTGGCCAGCGGCGCGGGGAAGCAAGTCACTGTCTGGGACGTGGAGCAGCAGCAGCCGCTGATAGGTAGGGATGGCCGTGACGCTCCTGCCTGTGACGCCCATCGCCACCCTCCTGCTGCCTGGGCTTGAGTCGGGACCTTGGTGGCACCAAGCAGCCAGAACAGGTGGCTTTTTGGGAACAGGGCGCCACAGCCCCTTGTGTGTCCGCCCAGGCTCCCCTGTGCTCTGACGCAGCAGTGTAAAGGGTTCCTGTGTTGCCTGGGGGATCCCCTGGGGTGACGGGTCCCTCTCCCTGCATGTCCCAGTGTGTGGGGGGACACGGGGTGCTGCTGACCAGCCTTGCCTAGACCTCGGCTGACTGACGGGGAGCGGTGGCTGGGTGGCAGCGGGGGTGTGGGTGCCCTGTGGCTTTCCCAGGGCTTCTGCCCTTCGGATCGAGCTGCTGGTGGCGTGGGGACGCTCCCTGCATGGATGTGGCAGTGTCCTGGTGGGTCCTGTCCCCTGCTCTGGCTGTCACCGGCCCTTCGGAGAGATGGGAACACATCCCCTGGGGAGCGCAGCGGTGCTGACGGGTGGGAGAGCGATAGCTCCTGCCTGATCCCTGTCCTGATCCCCGTCCTGATCCCGGTCCTGCCTTCCTCCCGCAGCCCTGGAGCCCCACGGGGACCAGCTGCAGAGCCTGGCCTGGAAGCGCGACGGCCGCCTCCTCGGCACCTCCTGCAAGGTGAGCGGCTCGCCAGGTGACCCCGCTGCAGCACGGCCTGGCCAGGCTGGCTGCCGTTGCACGTGGGGATCCTGTTTTGGGGAGAAAAGGGCAGACATGGGGTCAGCGAGCGGCGCCGGAGCCGAGGCCTGCAGCGCTAGATGGCGCCTGCCGCGCGCTGCCGGTGTGTGCGGGCCCGGCATGGAGGCCCAGCGCCCAGGCCCAGCGCCCAGGCCCAGCCAGCGGGTGGGCCCAAGATGGAGCACAGAGGCCGGCTGAGCAGGCTGTGTGCAGGCTGAGCGAGCAGTTGGAGCCCTGTCCCAGGCTGAGCACAGACGCTACACCCCCGCGCTGTGCTGTCTGGGGTGCGGGTCACCCCCACGCCGTGCCGTGTGGCCCCCGCGGCCTGCAGCACCGCTGCGCCATGCTGTGGGGGTCTGGCCAGCATGGTGCGCACCCCCAAACAGCACCCTCCTGGCACCCCCGCCAGCCCTTTCCGGGGGTACCCACGTCCCACCTGGCTGTGGGGTGCCAGGCTGGGGGGGATCATCACCCTGCCCGCGGGGGAGCGCTGGCAGGATGGTGTCTGAGCGCTGGGCTCCAGCCCCGGCTCTGCTTTGGAGGTTCCCCCCTTTCTCTGGGAGCAGTTTTGGGGGTGTCGGGGTCCTGGTGAGGCTGTGAGGGTCTTCGGGGTGTGGGGCAGGAGCTGGGGGACACTGCCTCGGCCCCCCCATGGGGCAGACAACGGGGTGGCAGGCAGGAAGGAGGGGGCCTGCTCGCTCCAGCCTCCTGCCTAACGCAGCCTGACATCCCGCTGGCCCCGGGGTCCTTCACCCTCCTGTTTGCTTTTTATCTCAACAGGACAAGAAACTGCGGATCTTTGACCCCCGCGCCAGCCCGGCTGCCTCCCAGGTACTGTCTGTCCCCGGCACGCTGGGGTGTGGGGTGCAGGCAGCACTGTCTGCCCGGGGTGCTGCCTGCCGTGGGGTGGAGTGGGTGCCCCAAACCATCCCCGCCCTGAGACAGCTGGGGAGAGGCAATGCGGCGGCGTGGGCTGCGGGCAGGGGGAATTGGCAGACTCCTCCTCAGCCCCAGGGGGCTTTGGCACAGGGGACCCCTGCGAGCAACCTCAGTGCACCAGCATGCTGCTGCTGGGGCTGTCTGCCTGCGGGCAGCCATCCTGAGCCCCGTGGGCAGCCATCCTGAGCCCCGTGGGCAGCCATCCCGGGCTCTGACAAAGCCATCCAGAGCCCTTCCCGCAGCCATCCCGAGCCCTGAGGGCTGCAGAGAGGCTGCAAGCTCCCGGGCTCCCTGCTGCCATGCGGGAGCTGAGGGATGGCTCCTGGGGACAAGGACCGGCCAAGGGCAAGGGCTGGGTGGCTGGATCCGCAGAGCTCAGCAAATAGCAGTGATTAGGAAATAAGTCGAGGAGTTAAGCCTTGACGTTGGGTTTAAGCAGCCTGTTATTAGAGGTTTCCTGTGGCTTGGGGGCTGCCGGCAGCCACTCTCGCTGGCTCCAGAAGGGACTGTAAGGCTTTGGGAGGGGAGGGATACAGCGGAGAGCAGGGTGAGATGGCTGCGGTGGGCACTGCCGCTCCTCACGACTCTCCTGCCGCCAGCGTCTGCGTGCTCGGGGCTCAGGAAGCTGATGGGCTCGGGTCCCTGTGCTCAGGCACAGTGGTAATCCCGGGCACTAACTGCTCCAGTGCTGTGCCGGGATGCCCCTGCTGCCAGGTGCAGAGCCATGGTGCTGAGCTCCTGTAAGGCCCCTGGGTGCTTTCTGCGGACATGAGTGGTGCCCTGACCCTCCAGGCAGCCTTATGCGCACCCCACCACTTCAGGTTGCACCAGGGAAGGTTTAGGCTGGATATTAGGAAAAATTTCTTCACTGCAAGAGTGATGAGGCATTGAAACAGGCTGCCCAGGGAAGTGGTGGAGTCACAATCCCTGGAGAGGGTCAAGAAACTTGTAGATGTGGTGCTTCGGGACATGGGTTAGTGGGTTGGGTAGCATTGGGTTGGTGGTGGGACTTGATCCTTGAGGTCTTTTCCAACCTTAGTGATGCTATGATTCTATATAAACACAAACCCCACGGTTCTATTTGTGAGTGAGGCAGGGCGCCATGCTCCCCACCCTCAAGTGACGTTCCCCTGCTCTGGGTGGCTGGAAAGTCCCAGTCTCTGCTCCCAAATTCACCCTGCGCCCATCCGCTGACAGCCTTGGGTGCTGCTCCCCGCCTGCCCCCCACCTCTCCCCTTGCCAGACCCGTCGGCTTGGCTAACAGCGTTCCGGCGAAGCTGCGAGGGGCTGGAGCCAAGTGTCCCGGGGAGGGTGGGCTCTGTCTCGCTGAGCTATGAAAAATAACGTGTGAGTGATGGTGGCTGCTCAGAGCAGGCAGCTCGCTTCCCTCCGCTGCCGTCTGCTCCAGGCACTCAGGGTTTGCCAAGAGCAATATGCACCTTCGCTGCCGTGGGCCAGCACTGCCGTGCCGCAGCCCCAGCCCTGGCCGGCGGAGAATTGATGAAGATGTTTAGTCTTGGAGAGGTACTGGGCTGAACGGGAAAACTTGAAAATGCCATAAATCCTCTGGACGTTTGCATAGGGCTTGCTTAGCCAAGAGGAATAACACTCCTGTGTTTTGTTTTTTCTTTTTTTTCCCCCATTGCTGGAGGGCTGGGTTATTTGGAAAAGCTCCTTCTCCCCCCTGGGCCAGCGCGGTTACGAAACGGGGTGATGCTGGGGCCGGCATGCGGTGCCAGCACCTTGCAAGCTCCCAACTTTGAAGCCACCCGGTTTTTCGCAGCGCTGAGCGAGGTGAGCGGTGTGATGGGATTTCCAGCTGGGCTGGCCCCCGCAGCACTGCCGGCTGGGTTTCCTCCGCTGCGGGCAAAGGGCTCGGCCTCGGCATTGCCGCCGGCTCACCCCGCTCCCTTCGCAGCACGTGGTGCCGAAGCCGGCCACGGCACAGGGCTGCTCCTCTGGCTGGTTTTCTTAATTTGCCAAACCCGCCTCGTTAAACCATTCGTGTTTTTAGAGCTGGGGAAAAGGATGAGAAGGAACTAAAATTGGAGCTCCGGGAGCGGGGAGGAGGTCACCGCCGCTGTGCTGCAGTGCCTGACGGTGCTCTTGGGTCTCGCGGATGTGGCACGCGCAGGGCTGGGGACCGAGGATGGGTAGCGAGGAGGGGGTGCTGCCTGCCCAGCTCCAGGCAGGCTGCCCACGCCCCCCCCGTGCCCTCAATGGGGACCTGACCCCCCCATTCCTGGCTACGTCCGTTGCAGCTATTTTGAGCACGTCCTGGCAGCGGGCAGGAGTGTGTGACGTGGTCTGGGTGACCCCAAAGGGTGCCTGGTACGTACCCAAAGCCACCATGTCTCTTGGGAAAGCATCATCATCCTGCTGGCCCCCCAGCCCCTCATTGCTGCATCTGGGCTGGAGCAGGGAGGTGTGACCCCAGCAGCCCCCAAGTGAGCATTAGGACTGAGCTTGCACCCTGTTGCTGCCCTGTGTGCCTTCCTGGCCCCCCGAATCTCGCCTTCGTGATGCCAGGGTCCCCCCTTTCCTGCAGTGGGTCCTGCACAACCCCCCCGCACTGCCCCACTCCCCCTGCCTGTGGGGTCTGGGTCCCAGCACCACCGTCCTGCTGGAGCCATCCTGTGAGTCCCCTCCTCTGCCTTTTCCCCTCCCAAGGCCACGCTGCTCTGGCAGCCACCTCCCTCCCCTCCTGGGGGGCGGGTGCTCACCCTCCTCGCCTTGACCCCCTCCCTGGAAGAGAGTCGCATCCTCTCCCTCCCAGCCCCGGCTCTGCCGGGGCTCAGCGATGCTCCTATCCCCCAATGCCTGGGCAATCCCTGGAGAACGTTCCTGTGCCCAGGGGACATTGGGCACCAGCCGTGGGGGAGACAGGGCTGGGGTACAGGGTGCCTGGGGAGATTGGAGCACCGGGAGGTGCCCGTACCCCAGGTGGTAGCCCAGGTGGCTCACTAGGGCTAGTGCAGGGCAGTGATTCAGGTGTGACCTGGGCTACCAAGGTGGCATGTCTGCTTGCCCACTCCCCCAGCCACCCTCTTCTCTGGGTCCTGGCAAGCCCTATGTCCCCAGGGCTGGGTCCCCAGGGCTGGGTCCCTGGGCTTTGTTCTCAGGGCATCCTCAAAAATATTTATGATGGAGGTGTGCAACCAAAAACACTTTGGGGATGCTGCTAGAAGGAAGGGTGGCTTACAGGGACAGAAAGCTGCTACATGGTGGGGACTGTCCCGTGCCGTATGGACAGTATGGCCACGCACAAGCCCGTTCCCCAGTTTGGTGTGACAGAGCCACGTCCTCCAGGCCCAGCATCACTCCAGGCCAGGGGTGTGTGGAGCCAAAGGGCCGCATCCCACCCCCGGCTCTCAGTGAGGGGCTCAGGCATCTGGCCAGCACCTGGCTCCCATTATGGGGCCGAGGTGGGCACCGGCGGTGCCGGGATGTGGGGCCGTGGCTGAGCGTGGCCAGTGTGGGATGCAGAGGAGCCGGCGTCGTTCTCACGAGAAACTTCCCCCGCCCACGTGTCGGCAGGACCGGGGGCGAGGGAACGGCCGCGCGCTGGGTGAGTGCACGCTGCTGCGCACGTTTTAGTGACCTTGGGTTTAATGAGCGGGAGCGGGGCTGAGGGCGGCTGGGGACAGCTCCAAGGGCATCCCCGTGGGTTTGTCCTTCCGCCTCGTGGGACGTGTCGGTGCCTGGCAGCACGTGGGGCTCGCAGACCTCTGAGCATCCTGGTGTGGGGCAGGTCCATACTGTCCCCCCGAGGCTGGGGGTCTGTCACCTCTGCCTGTGGCTCCACGGCTGGGAGAGGGACTCCAGCCCCTCCAGAGGGACCCCAGCCCACGGTCACCATCCCATCGGCCACCTCAGCCCCTGTGCAGGGCAAGGAGAGGGTGGCCGTGGTGGCAGGGCGATGCCATCGTGATGCAGAGATCCAGGCTGGGGTGACCCAGCCACGCCCACAGCAAGGACCGCACAGACCCCGGCGTGTCACCTCTGCCCAGGAGTCAGCTGTCAGCCCGGGGCTGGGTGGGGATCAGGGGGAAGGCGCATCAGAACCTAGAGAGACTTTTCCCCTTCTTCCCCAGCAGGATCCCACGCTGGGGTCACCCCGGGGGTACCTGACTCCCAGCCTCGGCAGCAGCTTCCTCCAGGCTGGGGGAAGGTCCGCAGCATCCCACATTCCCAAGGAGACCGTGGGAAGCTTTGAAAAAGTTGGCCTGGCTCTGGGCTGCCTATTTATAGCTCCGTGCTCGGTTCTCTCATGCTTCTGTTCCCCAGCGTCGCTGCACGGGACTGTTTATATTTCCTCTGCTCTGCTTCCCCCTCGGCCGTCCTTCCCAGGAATGCCGCCTGGTATGGCAGTCATGGGGAAGTCCAGGAGGAGTCGGGATGCGCCAGCAGCATCACCAGGGACGCCCTCGCCTGGGTGCCCGTCCCTCCCGCTGGGCACGGTGCCGCCGGCTCGGCAGGGTGCAGGCAGGAGGGTGCGGGTTGGCACCTTGCTTACCTGGGGCTGGGGCTCCAGATGGGAATTTTGGGAGCCCCCAGCATGCTGCCCAACCTGGGGCTCCTGGCAGGCTGGTACTCAAGAGGGCAAATTTTTTGGGGCTTTGATAACAGCATCATGGCAGGGCTTCTTTTTGCAAGAAGAGCTGCGATGTGGGTGAGGAGGGATGGATGGGTGCTGATGGGTGCTCGGTCTCTCCAGCCCATGTGGCCAGCGTGTCCCCCCTCACCTGCCCAGGGAGGAGGTCCTGCTCCCGGACCTGTGCCAAGGTGGGAACCCCCCGCAGCCGTCGGGACTGTCCCAGGGGACACCGCTCACCCTCCTGCCCTTGCTCGGCTGGCACATCCCCCAGGATGTGGCAAGGGATGGGGACATTGGATGGCGGCAGGAGGCTGTGCTGGCAGTGGGGTGGCAGAGGCAGAGCCTGCGCAGTGCTGATGGTGCCCAGCTCCCCCCCCCAGAGCAATCCTGCCCTTACCAGTGACATTGTGGAGGTGGCATGGGCAGGAAGGGGTCATCCCAGTCTGTCCCCACCGTGACACACGCCCCACACCTGGCCGTGGGCAGGGACCAGTGCTGGCTGATGGGGACCAGAGCATCACCTCCACCACGTGCGGTGGCCAGGATCCCCGTGCAGGATGTTGGATCCCCCCTGGATCCCTGGGCAACCAGGAGCAGGTGGCAGCTCCTGGTGTCCCCACGCTCTGGGCAGAGACCCGGAGCAGGGCTGGTCGGGGAGGAGCTGCTCCCCACAGACCCGTCCTGTCAGTGCGGGGATGTGTTTGTCCCCAGAGCCTCCCGTGGTGCCCCAGGCTGGGGGGACCCCTCCTGCACTGTCACCTGCTGGCAAAGGGCTGGCTCAGCCTGGATCCGGTGCTTCCTGCACCCATCAGATGCCTGTGGTCTGCTAGCCATCCTCATGGTCTGCTAGCCATCCTCGCGGTCTGCTAGCCACAGGCAGGGCTGTCCTGGCCCCTGCCAGCCGCAGGGTCTCTGCCAAGGGCAGAGCTGTGACCCCCCCACCCCAGCTACCACCCGGCCAGCCCCACGGCGCTGCCCTGGGTTCTCCATCTCCGCTCTCTCTGCCCCATATCCCGGCCGAGGGTGGCAGCAGCCGCACGGATCGCCCCGGGGGTTGCGTTGCCTTTGTGTCGGCAGCCGAGGAGCCGGAGGCGGTCGCTCGCCGTGGGCAGCTGTTCCCGGCCCACCGGCCCCACCACAGCATCGCTGCCAACAGCTGCATCCAACCCGCCGGCCCTGCTCCCCAGCGCTGGCCCCCGCAGCCCCCCACATCCCACAGCCCAGCGCTCCTGCACAGGGGGGAGAAGGGCTGGGAACCCTGGGGGGGACCAACACGAACCCCTGCCTGTGCTGGTAGGGATCGCTTGAGATGGGGAGAGGGACGGTTCTGGGAACCCCCCCCTTCCCCCTCCCCGTGCAGCCGATCCAGCTCTGGGAAGGGAGCACCAGCTCCCCCCAGTCTGGGCTGCCTCAAACCAGCTGGGCTGGGCCCGCACAATGGGCTGGAGGAGGCAGGGCTGCCTCCGCGCTAGTGTGCGGGGGAATCTGGGGGGGCTCTTCGGTCCCCACGTGCTGGTCTGGAGCTGGTGGGCTCCTCTCAGCCTGTCCCTTGGGCTCCAGGGACATGGGTCCCAGCACCGCTCTGGGCTGGGTGCCAGGGGCTGTGCCTAGCTCTGCCAGTGCCAGGGACCCCCAATAGCCCCCCAGCCACCCCAGGGCTCCCCACTGACCAACCCACACCAGCATCCACTGGCGGTGCCAGGACACAGCGTCCCATTCCTGCCAAGAACCCCAGCACAGGGTGCGGGGTCCCCAGGGACCCGCTGCCACCCAGCCCCGCGTGCTCACCTCTGGCAACATCTGCCCATGGGTGTCTGAGCCCCCCCACAAGCGAGCCACCCTGCCTGTGGCCTCCCCACATCCTTGCTGCTGTACGTACCGCTCAGCCGGGATGGAACCAACGCAGAAAACACGGCCCCGTGCCACAGCCGCCACGCCGAGGGCTGAGAACCCTCTGCCAGCTGTGCCCCCCGCCCCAAGGGGGCTGCCCCCTGCTGCCGCCTCTCGGGTGCTGTGCCAAGGGGCTGGGGGAGCCACGGTGCTGGTCGCTATCACATCTCCAGCTGTTGGGTTTTGGCCACTGCGGCTGCATGGCTCAGGTACAGCAGCGCCCTCCTTGCTGGCCCCAGCTCCCGAGGTTTCCATCCCTCCTGGCACCGATCCTGGGACGCAAACCCTTCTCCCTGCTCTGGAAGCCGGCTCTGGTGCCAGCATGTTGGGAAGTTGGGGACAGACCCCTCCTGCCCCACATCCTGCTCCACAGCTGGGAGTGCTGGGCTGGGCTTGGCCAGCGCTGCCCGTGCCAAGCGAGCCGCACGGGCTGGCCAGCACCGTGTTTGTGCTGGTGAAGCATCTGCCAGAGCCCGGGGAGGGTGAGCTGGCACCGCGTGCCTGCTCCCGCCCCGGTGGTGGCTCTGCCAGGGAGCGGGCATCCCGTCGGGGCCGGAGGCGCCTGCTCCCAGCGGGGCTTCTCTGCGGGGGGGTGGGAGATCTGGCACCTCTGAGCCCCCTCGCCGGGCTGCCACGGTGGCAGAGCCTCGCTGGTGGCTACAGTGTGGTCTTGGCCAGTGGCACACGGTGCTCACCCCGAGGGGGTGCAGCTCACGGACGCAGCTCCTTCAGCCCTGCGGTCAGCATGTCTGTGTCCCCCGGGGCTGCGGCCTCCTGGGCACCCTCTTGTGCCCACCCCACCCCTCCTGTCCCCCTGCTGGGTCTCCCACACTGCCCAGAGGTGCCAGAAGCGCCATGCCACGTTTAACTCTGGCAGATCCCTGTTTTTCCGTGCCAGCTCCGAAACCATTAGGAGGCTTTTCTTGGCGCTTCCCAAAGGAGAGGGCTGCCTGCACCATGGGGCGAGCGCTGGCTGTGCCGTGGGGCGAGTGCTGGCTGCGCCGTGGGGCGAGCGCTGGCTGCACCGCGGAGCGAGCACTGGCTGTGCCGTGGGGCGAGTGCTGGCTGCGCCGTGGGGCGAGTGCTGGCTGCGCTGTGGGGCAAGTGCTGGCTCCGCCGTGGGGCGAGCACTGGCTGTGCCGTGAGGTGAACGCTGGCTGCCAGCTCCCGCTGGGACCCCCAGAACTGCAGGACCCAGCTGGGGGCTACATGGGAGCCAGCAGCCGCTGCCAGCTCCACCGTAACTCTTCCCCTCCCATCCTCAGCAGAGCAGCACCAGGGCTGGGGGGGACACTGGGGCTGTGGCATGGGCTCGGGGGTCCCAGCCCCGCGGTACCCCAGGGGAGAGGCAGAACGGGGTGCAGGGGGTCAGGGTGGTGGGGGGAGCGCAGCCCAGCTCAGTTTGCTGTGTGTTTCGGTAGCATCTGGCCACACACCAGGCACCCAGCTCCTGCAGCCAGGATTCGGTGTGGATGGAGAGCCTGGGGACGCAGCCGGGGAAGTAAGTCCTCTGTCATCGTGGCCACGACAGCAGCAAAGCCTCTTGTCCCTGCTGGCATGGAGTGGCTTCCTCGTGGCACACTGGCCCCCGAGCCCCCTCGCCGGGCATGAGGAGAGCCCTGGGGCCGTCCTGTGCCCTCTCACGCTCACATTTCCTGCTGCCACGCTCTGCTCCTTGCCAGGAGCTGGGCCAGCTGCTCCGCAAAGCACCCACGCTGGCACCGGCACAGGGCGGGGGCGCAGGGCTGTCACCGCTTGCAGTCCGTCCCCGCTGCGCTGTCACCGTGGGCGGCTCTCAGCGGAGCCGGCAGCCGTGTGCTCGGCCCCGGGGCAGATCACAGCCACCGCCAGTGATGCACATGTCCTCCGCGGTGTGGCCAACGGCGATACCGATGGTCATGTCTCCTGTGCCTTGCAGAGTGTCGCGGGACATGAGCACAACAAGGACTGTCGCCTCCTCTGGATGGGCTCCAGCGATGGCCTCATCTCCGTCGGGTTCAGCCAGGTAAGCTCCTCACCGGGATGGCAGCACGGGCACTACCGGGGTGTCCCAGCCCCGCTGTGCCTGTCCCCCATGGCAGCAGCAGGTCCCCTCGCCAGGAGGCCTGGCGCTCGCTGGGGACAGCGGAGGGTTGGCTGGTGAGGGAGGTGGTGCCATGGGGCCGGCCGGGAGCCCCGGTGCCACGCCAACGCCAGGTCTGTGCCCCTGCAGATGCGGGAGCGGGAGGTGAAGCTGTGGGACACGCGGCAGCTCAGCGCGGCAACGCTCACCGTGACGCTGGACACCTCGCCCGGGTAGGGACGGGGATGCGCTGCAGGGTGGTGGGGACATGAGGCAGTGGGGACACCATGGTCAGAGACCCGCAGGGGGCACGGTGGCGGAGCAGGAGGTGGCAGAGAGCCCCTGGCACCAGCAGTGCTCAGCCACAAAGCTGGGGACAAGGCTGGGGACAGCATGGCCATTGGGGTGGGACGGGAGGGCGGTGGCAGTGCCGGCGACACCAGTGGGGTGTGACGGGTGTTCCGCAGCGCTGTGGTGGGCGGTGGCACTGCTGGGGACAGACCCAGCAGTGGCTGAGGTGGCTGCTTCTGGGCGGGCGCGTGCACTTCTGCTGCGGGCGAGTGGATCCCTTTGGCGCTGCCAGAGCGGCTCAGCCCAGGGAGCCGCGGTGCTTTGTGCCATGGTGCCGTAGCGGTGGCAGAGCTGTGCTCGGCCCCTGGGGAGGTGGAAGAGGAGCTTTTGGGGCTGTAAGGGGTCAGTGCCCCTTGTCAAGGCACCATGGAGCCGTCTCCTGTCTGCGGGGCACTGCTGGGGCAGGAAACGCTCTGGTCAGGCCTGGCTTGGTCTGGCCTCTCCTGTGCCGCCCGGTGAGCTGGCCTAGGGGGTGAGCAAACAGGAGGAGGAGGAGGCAGTGCCTTCATCCCAACAGGGTGATGGGGGTTTGGGGCAAGGGCCTTGCTGGGAGCCGCCTACACTCCCCAGAGCTGTGGCAAAGCACAGGGACACCGGGACCCCCCCACATGCCAGGCTGTCCCCATGGCCAGCTGGGACCCTGCCACACGCCAGGCTGTCCCCATGGCCGGCTGGGAGCCCACCACATGCCAGGCTGTCCCCATGGCCGGCTGGGAGCTCACCACATGCCAGCTGTCCCCATGGCCGGCTGGGAGCTCACCACATGCCAGGCTGTCCCCATGGCCGGCTGGGAGCTCACCACATGCCAGGCTGTCCCCATGGCCGGCTGGGAGCCCACCACATGCCAGCCTGTCCCCATGGCCGGGTGGGAGCTCACCACATGCCAGGCTGGCCCCGTGGGACGCCGGAGCAGGCTGGGTGGTCGGCAGCTGCCAGGTGCTGATACAGGGCCTCTAGCAAGGGGCTGAGTGAGCCGTGACAGCGGAGCTGGCCCTTGGCCACCCTGCCAGCGTCCCCCACGCTAAGGTGACAGCTCTGAGCCAGTGCTGGCAGCAGCTGGGACCAGCAGGAGGGGTGAGGATCGGCCATGGGCATCTCTGGGAGGTGGTGGCATGGCAGCCTGGGGAGCATCCCCAGGTGGGAGCAGGCACGGGGAGCATCTCAGCTTCCTGCGAGCTCCCCGGGCCAGCGGCTCTTCCGCTCTGCCGGCACAGTCGGCCCATCCATCCTCAGGGGCAGCCATCATTAGTGATCAGAGTGAACACCTCCCAGGGAGGCTGGGGTACACAACACGCTGCAAAAGGTCACATCAAGGGGGACGCTTTGGGGTCCCTTATTGCTGTCGGTGGCGAATCCAGCAGGAATCATCCCGAATGCCGCTGCTTCTCGCACCCCATGCACATGGGCCCCCCCATCGGCGCTGGGCCTGGGCGAGCCAGCCCGGCTGGATGGGATGCAGGCGCCGGGCCGCGCTCGGCCCCCTCCGCGCAGGCTGCAGTTATTTTGGCTGCCGGGTTTATCGGCCGCCAGGAATGCGGCTGGCGGGCGCTGCCTGCGCGTCACGCCGGGGCTCAGCCCGGTTGCGGCCGCGTGGCCGGCTGATACGGAGAGGGGCGGCGGGGGCGAGCAGGGACACCCCCCCGTGCGGGGAAGCCGTGCGCCACCAAGGAGCAGGAGGTGCTTTTTTTAGGCAGCCGCCCCCACGATTCCATCCCCAACCGCTCCCTGCCTGTAAATCTGCCGGGGATGACAAACGGCGGAGGGGGATTTGGGCTGGCTCCCGGCAGAGGTGCGGAGCGGGGGCTGCGCTCTCCCTCCAGCAGAACCGCTCCGACCAGGGTGGGGTGCGATGCCCAGGATCCCCAGAGCCATGACTAGGGTGGGGGGCAGAGGGTTTGGGGGTCACTGGGTCCCCTCCAGAGGTGGTGCCCAAATGGGGGGCTGCAGGTAGGGGTCAGGCTTGGTGCTGGGGAGGTGCTGGATGCACGGCTCCAGGGATGGGGACTCAGCGCCCCAGGGGTGGCAGTGCCACTGTGGGGCTGGGGGGGCCGGTGTGGGGCATCGAGGCCCGTGGGTGCCCAGTGTGGGGCGTCGAGGCCAGTCCAGCGGCACGGTGGTGCTGGCCATGCCGTGAGCCACGCATGGAGAGCGGGCGCAGCGGCAGCAGCTCGTTTGAGGCAGTTTGAGGAAGCAATCAGTGGGCGGGCAGGAAACTCATACCATTCATTACTGCCTCCGCGCAGGCAGGAAGGGGAGCCCGCCGCCCCACCGCGGCCCCACCGCAGCCCTACTGCGGCCCCACTGCACCCTGCCGCAGACCCTTGCACCCGCCGAGCCAGCACCACGCGTCCTGCGCACCCTGGGGCACCCCAAAGCAGGGTCATGGCGTTCCCCAAGGCGGGGGACACCCCCAGTGTACCCGCCATGGTGCCCCACACCGAACCCTGTGGGGTGGCCCCAGAGGAGAGGGCAAAGGGGGGGGGGGCACTGCCCTCATTCATCCCCACATCAGCAAGTGTGCTTTGGGGGGTCCCCCACCCCGAATCCCGAGCAGGTGAGATCTTTGTGACCGCGTAAACCTCATTTTCAAAGCACCCCAGCCACGATGGAGCTGTTCTCAAGAGGTGACCCCCCCACACTGATGCCAGCCCCCCCGAGGGACCGGTGGTGGGGGACACAGGTGGCCCTGGCCCCTCTCTGTGCCACGGTCCTCACTGTGCCACCCTTCGTTACCCTGCGCTGCCTTTGGCTCCGGTTTTGTGTTTCCCCCCTTCTGCTCCCTTTAATTAGATCAAGGAGCAGGGGGCAGGAGCCAGGAAGAGGCCTCAGGGGGTGATTGTCCCCTAAATTGTAACCAGCCCCGGCGGCATTGGGTTACCGGCCCCAACCAGGGGTCAGTGGCCAGACCCTGCAGCCATGTGCCCAGGCTGCCTGGGGACAGTGCTGTCACCGCGCTGGGGCCACGAGAACAGCAGCTCCCTTGTTGTGTCACCCCAGCTTTTGGTGCCCCCAGATGTCCCCAGGGAGGCTCAGGGCTGTGGCTAGGTCGGTACCATCAAGGTGACCGGGTCTCAAAGGTCCCCGGGAGCCATGTCCCCATGGCGTGCACTGGGCAGGTCCCCACAGGGCAGGACAGTGGTGGGGCTGAGCGATGGGGACAGCCGGGTCCCCAGCACAGTGCAAAGTCTGCCAGAGCCGGGAGGTGCCCGCGGCGGGGGGCCAGCACGGCAGGGTGTTCGTGGGAGGGGGTTGGGGCTGTTTGTGCCCCTGCCCAGTGCTGGGGCAGGACGCGGTGGGGCCTGGGTGGTTCCCTGGGGACACTGCTGGGGACGCTCAGCGCCCAGCACCACCCACTGCCCCCACCCCAGACAAACCCTAAAGTTTGCCGCCCTGGCATCTCCCAGCTCCAGCCTTCATGTGCACCGAGGCACATGTCCCCACCGAGGCACGTGTCCCCACCGTCACCCTGCCACCTCTCCCTGTCACCGGCTGTCCTGGACCTTGTGGCCAGCCCTGCTCCCATCCTGCCTGGCCCCAGCGCCCCATGTGCTGCTTTTTGGACCTGAGCCCCACATTTGGCCAGTGCTGGTTGGTTGGGGGGGGTCTCTGACAACACCCACCCCAGTGGCCAGGTCTGGGTGGCAGAGCCCTGAGCAGGACAGGTCCATCCCTGTCCCCATCCCTGTCCCCCTGCAGACCCCCCTGCCTTTGTCCCTCCAAGGCCAGCGCCTGCTCTCCAGCAGTGGGGAGGGGGAGAGGCCACCCTATCAGGTGTCACCCCAATGGGACCCATCCCTGTGGGGTGAGATGCTCCCGGGCAGCCGCACGAAGGGGTTAATGCTGAGGTGGCTGCCCGGCCCCACCGCCTGCCCCGGTAATTATGGGATGTAAAAATAGCCCGCGCCGCACACAGGCAGGGAGGCAGTGAGTGGCGGCAGCGCCGAAATCGCTCCCAGATGTGCCGCGGACTCGGCCCACCGCCACCCCCGCGGCCGAGCGACGCTCCCTGCCCCGGCTCTGCACCTTTCCAGGAATCCAGGGGGATTTCAGCCCCGCCACGAGAAATTCCTGGCCGTGGGACAGGCACCCACCTGCCCTCACCCCTGGGGAGCGGTGACAGGGACCCCCAGCACCCTCGTGTCCCCATGGGGCTCTGCTCAGGACATGGGGGACGCCAGGGCCCGGGATTTGGGTTCCATGGGGCTGTGCCTGGGGCAGGGGACATTTCTTTGGTGGCTGGAGACCCCCAGGCTTGCAGCGGTCAGGATGTGCCAGGCAGAGCTGGGCAGCGCTGGGGCCGCGGGACTCATCGCGGTGAAGCCAGTGGCCCCTCGCCAAGTCCCCCCATCCCGCCGGTGGCTTCTGGCCGGGGCTCTCGGTTGCCAGCCCTGCTGGATCACACAGTGAGAGGATGCTTTGGGGTTCATGTCAGGGGGTTTTGCAATCCTCCCCGGCGCTGAGTCAGCTCGCAGGAATTAGCAGCGCCGCACCATGTGCCACTCGGAGCCGCTGCTGGGGCTGGCAGTGGCCACAGGGACTTTTGTGCTGGGGGTCGGGAAGCTGTGGGGGCTCGGGGGCTGGAAGGACACGTTTTGGGCTCTGCCAAGCTCCCAGAGCCGCCTGGACGTCAGGGTGGGATCTGAGCCCTGCTCTGGCCACAGCATCTCTGTACCCCTCTGTGCCGCCGCTGCCCCCGTTGTTGTGCTCCAGACCCTTCCACGTGTGTGTGCCACCAGCTGCAGCCTGTCCCCAGCCTGTCCCCATCCCTCCTGCCTGGCACTGGCTCCGCTGGGCCACCCCGGGAACCTTGACTGGGGGCATCCTGGCCGCTCCGCACCTGCCCAAGCCGAGCCCCCGCTTTGCTCCCGCTGTGCTGGGGCAGCCGGGGTGGCACCTCCAGCCGGTCACTTTGGAGCTGCTGGAAGTCCCCCAGGAGCGATGGGACCTGCCGAGGGGTTGTGGTGGTCCCCAGCACCCACCTGCCACGTGGGGGTCCCCTGCAAACATCAAGCAGGGAAAAATAACTTCGTTAGGGGAAGGGCATGGCGTGAAGGCAAGCAGCAGGAGAGCAAGTGGCCAGGAGGGAAGGGGCTCGAGGGGACGCACATGGTCCCATGCAGCCCGGTGCTGGCGAGGGGACACAGAGGGGATGACCCTGCGCCCGGCCGGGCTCAGGGGGCTGCGGCGGCAGCCGGTTGGAGGCACCCGATGCGAGGCTGCAGCTCCGCCGGGGCCTTTTCTTCTCTCCTCCTCATGGGGCTGGAAAATATACAAAACTCGCAGTGAAAATATTTACACAGCAGCAATTTTCGGAGGAATTTGGGATGTTAATTTGAAAAATCTGTGGGGAAGAGAACCACAATGGGCCCTTTGAGCGGGCGAGCGTGGCCATCGCACCAAGCCGCCCGCGCCGGCGAGGGGCCCCTCCTGCCGCTGCGCCGGCCCTAATGGGAGCCAGCCCTGCCGGAAGCCCACCTGGGAGCCGGGGGGGCCGCGCCAGACGGCCCCCGCCACCGCCCCGCGCCCCTAATTGCATCCAGAGCCGCTCCCTCCCACCGGCGGCCCCGGGCGAGCAGGATCAGGGCGCTGGCGGGGTCAGGGCCGTATCCTGCGGCGGAATGGTGCCTCCCGAAGAGCTGGGGGTCCCGGTGCGGCCGGCGGCTCGCGTGGCACGGCACGGCGGTGACCCTCGGCTCTGCTGGCAGCTGCTGCGGCGCTTCAGCCAGTTTTTGCTCATTTTCTCCAAATCAAACATACCTCAACGGGCAGGGCCCCAACCTGGAAAATTCCAAGCCCGAAAAGATAAAGGATTGGAAAACGATTAAATCCAGAGGGTTGGAGCAGAAACCACTTGGCAACGGGAACCTGCCGAGTGCCGGCTCCCAGCCCTCCCCGCCGCGGCCAGCGCACAAAACCGGCTGTTCCCGGGGATGGGCGGTGGGGGCCCCGAGCCTCAGCGCTGGCTGCAGCCCCCATTTTTAGGGGGTGGAGCAGGCTGACACTTGTCACATGTGCTTTGGGGGTGCCGGTGCCGCTGGGGGGGGACATCAGGAGGTCCGGGAGGGTGGGGCAGGCCGCTTGCCCCGCAGCTGGCCCCGGAGCCATCTGGCAGGCGGGAGGGATGAAGTAAGGCTGGATGATGCGCAGGGCAGGGGCTGATTTGAACCCCATGGCCGCTGTTTCGGGAACACCTCCTCAGCGCCCGCAGCGGGGGGCAGCGCCGTGGGGGTGAAGCCTCCCCAGCACCACCGCCCAGAGTCGGGAAAACTCCCCCCTCCGCCTCCCTGACTCATCCCAGCGCTTGCCAACAACAACGGGAGGATGCAGCCGACCTTCTCGCTCCTCCGCGGGGGACACGCCGCGCTGCCCGCACCCCTGCCCGCGTGCCGGGGAGAGATGGGCAGCGCCTGCCAAAGCACACGCGGCTGCGCAGAGGGTTTGCATTTTTTTTCATTTTATTTTTACAAAAAAGACACCCTTCTGGTCTGCCTTACAAAAGAGACATACACAAACCTGTACTAGAAAAAAAAAAAAGTTTTCCCAGAAGAAATGGGAAATAACCGTATATAAATATTCTCTCAGAGTTCTTAAAGCTTCAATTCCCGGTTTGCCTACTTGGCTCTTCCTTTGGCCTGGAGGTCCCGAGGGTCCCAGCACCTCGGCCAGGCCTTATTATTGCTCACATCAGCTTCCAGGGAGTTGAGAGTCACAGGCCGTGCTCCGCTAAAGGACCCTTGTTACCAGCACGTGGATGTCCCTTAGCCGAGTCACCGCCAGCTTTCTTTTTAGCAGTAGCTAAAAAAAGCCCCCTCCAAACCCCAAATTAAAAACCCAACCCCCCTCTCTCTCGCTACCCATGTTCTACTTCGAGTCACAGAAATCAAGGCACTGAGCAGTAAAATTAGTGTCTCCTCCCAAAGCACGACAGACTCTCGGAAATTGCACGTTATGGGTTTGGGGTTTTTCTGCGCCTTCATTCCATTAACTCCTCGCTGTTCCTCACCCCAGAGGGATGCGGCCGGTGCCGCTGCTGGAGCTCAGCCCTCGTCTGTCCGAGGTTCCCTCGCCCGGCTCAAAAATAGGAGGGTTTGAGCCCCGGGGTGTTGTTGTTGCTGGGGTAGTGCGACTGCATGAGCGGGACCTCACACTCGGAGCCACCGGAAAGCATCGCCGCCTCCGGCACCTTGCGGCCGCTCAAATCCCCGTTTTCCAGGCAGGCTTTCACCCCCTCCAGCTCCAGCCGGCTGCTGTCCACCCCGCTGCCGGCGTGCGCCTTGGCGCGGCGGTGCCGGCGGTAGTACGTGCTGGCAGTCACCACCACCACCAGCAGCAGCACGGCGGCCAGCGCGGGGACGATCATGAGGGCGAGGTTACTGTCCTTGCTCTGGGTGACCGGGGAGTGCTGCTGGTGGCTCGCCGGCAAGGTCCGCGCCTCGGCGCAGTGCTCCTCCTTGGAGACCTTCTCCCCCAGGGGCCCGATGCAGACGCGGTAGGTGCTGTTGGGCTTCAGCGCCCGCACCGTGTACTCGGAGAGCGATGCCGGCAAACGCAGCATCACCGGCCGCTTGTCCGGCCCAGAGAGATTTCGGTAGCTCAGACGGATGCCCTTCAGCTGCGCTTTGGACTGGATGTAGTTCTGCAAGTCCACTTTTAGGGAGGTACTGCCGACCTGCGCGATGCTGATCCGCCAGCCGGGCGGGAGGGCCTGCGTGGCCGGGGACGGCGTCGTCCCCCTCACCTCCACCTGGCAGTACGCCCCAGCGAAGCCCACCGGGCACCGGCACTCCAGGTGGTTTTGGGCACCCAGGTGGCAGGTGCCGCCGTTCAGACACGTGCGAGGGGGACAGATGGGTGGCGGGGGGCTGGTGGGGGCCGGGGGGCTGCTGAAGGGCACCAGCGTGGAGCTGTCCTGAGGAACCCTGGC
Source organism: Pterocles orientalis (assembly GCA_011057875.1). NCBI lineage: Eukaryota > Metazoa > Chordata > Aves > Pterocliformes > Pteroclidae > Pterocles > Pterocles orientalis. Next base: position 19,996 of record WKFP01014613.1, on the reverse strand, counting down.
CCCCAGGGTGGGGGCGGCGGTGCTGGGCGGCAGCGCCGGGCGGCTGCTGGTGGGGAGCGGCGCAGGCGGTGGCGGCGTGGTGGTGCGCGGCGTGGTGGGGGCCGTGGTGGTGGTGGGGCAACCAAAGTCGGCGTACTGCAGGTGGTGAAGGAGCTTGCCGGAGTTTTTGGGAGGGAAGTGGCAGCGCGTCTCCTCGGGCCGCCGGAGGACCACGCTGCTGGTGTTCACCCACTGCACCAGCCAGCTCATCTGGCAGATGCAGTTGAAGGGGTTGCCGGCCGCCGTCACGGCCCGCAGCCTGGGGAAGAAGCCGGAGAAATCCCGAGGAATGGTGTTGATGTTGAGGTTGCTGATGTCCAGCTCCTGGAGGTTGTGAAGGTTGCGGAAGTCCTCCACCGGCAGCTGGGAGATGCGGGCATTGCCGGCCAGGCTGAGCTTGGTGAGGCTCCCCAGCCGCCGCAGCACCGCTGGGACGCGCTCCAGCAGGTTGTCGGAGACGTCCAGCTCGTGGAGGTTGTTCTGGGCCTGGAAGAGCTCCTCGTTTAAGCTCGTCAGCCCCAACCCCGCAATCTTCAGGGACTCGATGTTGACGGCGTGGAAGGCCCCCGGAGCGATGGAGGGGATCTTGTTCCAGCTGATGTCCAGCAGCAGGAGGTTGGGCAGGTCGAGGGGTGGCACGGCCCAGAGCTGGTTGTTCTGCAGCTTCAGCTCCAGCAGGTTCTCCAGCGTGTCAAAGGCAGCGGCGTGGATGTGCTGGATCCTGTTCCTCTGCAGGTAGAGCCGCTCCAGCAGCCGCAGCCCATGGAAGGTCTCGTTGGTGATCTCCTGCAGCTGGTTGGAGGACAGGTCCAAGTTGACGAGCTCCGTCAGGGGCTGGAAGATGTTTTTCTGGATGCTGGTGATCTTATTTTGTGAGAGGTCCAAGAGCTGGAGGGCGGGCAGGCCCGCAAAGCTGTCCTCGCTGAGCGTGGTGATGCCGTTCTCAAAGACGTAGAGGGAGAGGGTGTTGGGGGGCAGCCCCCGCGGCACGGTCTGGCCTCGTCTGGCCGCACACAGGATGGTTTTGGGGTCCTGGCACTGGCAGCCTGCGGGACATGCCCCAGCCCCCTCCGCGAGGGCCCAGAGAAGCAGCGTGCAAAGGATCAGCTGGCTCATGGTGTCAGCTCTGCGGGAGAGAAACACAGCCAAGGTTAGGGGCCAGGCCCTGCCGGGGGGACCTGGGGCTGGCAGGGCTGAGGGGTGCCTCAGACCCCCCCTGCCACCCCTGCACTGCTGCTGGGGTACAAGAGCTGTCTCCTCATGCCCCAAAGGGACCATGGAGGGAGCAGGAAAGTCCCCAACACGTTCCTGCCTCCTCTCACCCCGGCTCCACTCTCTCCCCCTCCCCAGACACCCATGATTTAGGGTGATGGCACCTTTGTGTACCGCAGATTCTACCATGAGACCATCCCACCGGCTTTGTCCTGGTCTGGGGGGCACCAAGACCCCCAGTACACAGCAGGGCAAGGGCCCTACCTCTGGGCTGCTTGCCAGGGTGCAAATCAAACACCCAGAGCACCACTGGGGCCTTCCCCCCAGCTGAGCTCAGCTTAACCCTTTTTTGTGCCATTGTCCCCGCAGCTGCACCCACGGGCTCTGCTCCTGCCCAGACTGCCCCTGGAGATGGGGGCACCCAAGGGTGGCCCCCACTATGGGGCAGCCTGGCACAGGCTGTGGGGCTGGAGGAGCTGGGTGCTCCCCTGCCCCATGGGTTGGGTCCCCCCCAGTGACCTTCAGAGCCGGCTGTGTCCCCGCAGAGTCCTGGGGCTCGGACTCACCCCTGAACCAGCTCCTGTGCCCTGGGGGACACAGGTCACTTTGCTGTTGCCCTCCCTGCTGATACCCCAGGGACTCGGCACAGCACCCTGGGCTGTGTCCTTGTCCCTTGGGGGATGGAGGGGAGGATGCTCTCAGGGTGAGCCAGGCTGTCCCCGCCGATGTCACAGCAGGCTGTGCCCCATAGGGCTGGCTCCTCTCCCAGCCCCATCTTTCAGCACTTTTAATGACACTCCTAATTAGCACAGGCTGCGCCGGGGATCCACCGTCTCCTGCCCCCCCATCTCAGGGGCACATGGGGATGGCAGAGGGGGGTCCAGGGGAAGGGAAGAGGCAAATCCCACCAAGCTGACAGAGGTGGGGGTGCTGCCGGCACCCTGCTCTGCCAGCCCCCTCCCCACCCAGCTGTCACCACCCCCCCCCTGCTCTGAGCTGTTCGGAGATCCAGGCAAACCCCCCGCCGAGGTTTGCAAGGGGCCCCCGCCGTGTGCGGGGGGCTGCTGGGTCATGCAGCAGCACGTGCCGGCTGCCCCAGCTGCCCCTCCACCGTGGGGGGCCCTGTCCTGGCCGCCCCAGCAGTGCAGGGACACCATGTCCTGCTCCAGGAGGGTCTGGCCCCGTGCTGTGTCCCCCCCACTGTCCCCCATGCCATGGAGGCACCAGTGCTTGCCCGCAGCGGGACAGGGTTAATACAGGGGCTGGCTCCGTCCTCGTCCTCATCCTCGCCTCCTCCCCAAGTGGTCCCCTCCCAGGGTGGGGTTCACCCATGCCGCTGGGCAGGGTCACCACAACCGCCTGAGTCACTTGGCCTCGACCAGCCCTGCCCCGCCGTGACCTGTGCCGTCAGTCCCCTGATGCCGGGGAGGAGCTGTGCCGCATCCCGGGGGCCACTGTCACCCAGGGGGTCACTGTCATTGAGCCCCCTCCCTGGCTCAGCCCCCAGCCCCCTCACTGATGCCGCTGCCAGGTCCCACTGCACCCCCCAAGCCATCAATGCCCATCACGAGGATCAAGCAGAGCCGAAAAACCATCATGGAGCCCTCATGAAGCGCTCTTTGGGGCAAAGGGGGCTGGGGGCAGACCCCTCAGCGCGATGCCAGCCCTCGGGGGGGCTCCGGCAGCCCCAGGGTGCTGGCACAGCCCTGGGGACAGGGTGCCGGGCATGCTCGCGGTGCTGCCACCATGCCAGGGCTCCAGGGTGGGCAGCGCCGGAGTGGAACCGGGCTGGGGGAGGCTGGCAAGGCTGGGGCTGGTTTTGCAATGCCAGGGTCGAGTTTCGCTGACGTGTCCCGTGCTGCAACCAGCTGCTGACTCCGAGTCTCTCTTGTCCCTTTAATTACGCTGGCATTTCCTCCCCGCCTGCCAGGCTCCCCGCTCGGGGCAGGTTTGGCCAGCCCGGCCGCGGCCACGCATCCTCGCCTCACCACAAGCGCCGGGCAGGCCGGCACGGCTGCTCCGCCCGCACGCCTCCGCCACCTCTTCCCCGGCATCACCCCGCTCCGTCGACACACGCCGGCATCCCGCCCGCGCGCCGCCTCCGCACCCTGGTATTATTTCAAGGCAGGGAGGGGTTAACCCAGGCCATGCTCGCTGGGGTACTCACCCCTCCAAAATGCGGGGCAGGGGAACAGCCTCCCCATGTCCCACGGGGGGTCCCCAAGGGTGGAGAGGGGGCCCTGGTTCTGCTGGAGGTGTTAGGACCTCTCTGCCAGCAGCCTGCTGCTGCCTTGGCTGGGCTCCCCTGCGCCTGCACCGCAGATATTTGCCGAATTATTCATATTTTCCGGCTGCGGGGAGGATCTGGGCTCGGATTCCCCCAGTCCCAGCTCAGCCTTTCCCTGCCAGCCTGCTGGGGTGGGAGCACCGTGTCACCCCGCCGTGCCTGCAGCCCCCCGGCCGGGACATCCCACTGCCTGCACAGGACGAGGGACTTGGCGGGGGGGGGACACTCCGCTTCACACCCACCACGTGTTTTAAGGACGAGGCTGATGCCCTGATGCTGTCCCAACTCCACAGGGTGACACTTGTGCAGGACAGGCTGGAGGAACCCTCCCAGGGGTCCCTGTCCTTCCCTGCCACTCAGGGACACGGCCGGGATGTCCCTTCCCGCACCAGCGAGCGAGGCCCCGCAGACGAACAAAGCCACCGTTGTTGCCGGCAGGCAGCCAGGCCGGTGGGCTGCCTCCTCAGCCGGGGGGCTCCAGCGCAGGCAGGAGGGGGGCCCTGCACAAAGCCCAGCCTGGGCTCTGTCCCCGTAACCGCAGCGAGGGACACCGTGCCTTTGCTGGGCAGGATGCAGGCACCACTCCCCTCTCTTACACACATCCCCCCCCAAAAAAACAAGCCCATGTCAGCACGTGCCCCCTCCCGATACCCAGCTGGGGGGATGCAGGATGAAGCCCTTAATCCTCCTCCCCTTCAACCCACCCTGCGCCGCCACAGCTCCCACCTCCTCCCGGGCTCCCCTCCCTATTTAATTAAAGTTTCCGCAGCAGCCCCGGAGGAATGCAGGCCTGGTTATTGCATTCCCCAGGGCGCTCGCCAGCCCCTCCATCCCGCTCCTGCCCCTTTGACCCGGCCGCGCTCCCCAGCTCAGGTGCCGGCAAGGAGAAAAACCAGCAGAGCTGCTTTACCAGCAGCCAAACTGCCTGCGGAGGAGACCGAACGCCGGCAGAAGTTGGGAGGAGGCCGGCGATGCTGCCACGCGCGGTCCCGGCAGCACGGGCAGATTCCTACAGCGTGACTGGGGTGACCGCGGTTGTCCCCAAGCGCTTCCTCCTGCCGCGTCCCGCCGGCAGAGCCAGCTGGGCAGGCAGCGCTTGCGTCAGGGCCACCCGGCGAGGCCACTCGGCCTTGGTGTGGTGCGGGGAAAAATAGTAATTAGCATGATCCTTGACGGCGGCACTGCCCAGCACCGTGTGGGCAGCAGCACGGCCCCAGCTGGGTCAGGCCAGTCTGGCTGCCCCGATCCCAGCAGGATGAGACTGGCTGGCATGGGGCACATCAGCAGCAGTGGGTGTGGGGGGGACATGAGTGGGCTTTTCGGTTGGGAAGAGGGATCTTGGAACTGGAGCATCTCCACTGGGATGTGCTGGGTCTCATGGAACTGCTGGCCCAGGAAGGAGGGCTCAAAGTCACACCCAGAGAGGGTGACAGGGGCCAGCATCCCCCTGACACATGCCAGGTGACAATGACGCGCACAGGGAGCTGGCAGCAGGAGAAGCAGAGGTGCATCCCCGCCGGCTGGCAGCCAGGCTGGCTGGTGGCCCTGCTGGCACCCATCCCTCTGTGCCAGCCGGGGGAACCCTCGCCGGCACTGCCCGGGGACCCTGCTCAGCCCCACGGTGGGTCAGCCACGGGGGATGCTGGCCCCCGAAGACAAGCAGGGCCAGGGCAGCCAAACCCCACCCTGGCCGAGCCCTCTGGTGAGGAGGGTGGTGGTGGCCACTGCTGCCAGCAGCTCACACCACTGACTGACCCCAAAGGAGGAGCTCTGCCACCATGTCTGCTGGGACAGGGCAAGCATGGGATGGGACCTTGCCAGTCCCGTGTGGGTCCTGGAGCCCTTCTGCTCGCAGGGTGGGTCGCAGCCAACTGGCCGTGGCTGGAGGGAGCCGAGCTCCATGCTGGCCCCGGCCACATCGCTCCCCTTCTCCATGACAGGAACAGCACCAGGCCGAGCGCCCCAAGCCAGACCCCGGCACATCCCATGGCAGGACAGGCACTGCGGCCCTGCCTGCACCCTCGTCCCTGCCCACCGCAGCGCTGTCACCCCAGCCCAAGGCCTCGTCACCAGCCCAGGCAGGGGACAGCCGGGTGCCCCCCAGCTCAGCCAAGGCCTCGGGGGGCACAGGGCGCACCGACCCCCAGCTGGGGCCTGCAGCGGGGGCTGCCCGTGTGCCCTGCCTGCAGCCGAGGCCGGGGTGACACGCTGTCCCCCGGGGAGGGCAGCCGGCCCTGGGTGCCCCGCGGCCCAGCCGAGGCCCACCGAGACCCCCTGGGCCTCCACACCCCCCGGAGCCCCCGGGGGCCCAGCAGAGAACCTTCCCGCCCCTGGGCCGCCGCCCCGCGACCCCCCGGTCCCGTGGCGAGGGGAGGAGCGGGGCAGCGGCTCCCGCGGCCGCGGGACTCACCGGGGCGGCCGGTCGGTCGGTGGTCGGTCAGTCCATGGCGGCGGCAGCCGGCGGCCGGGCGGGCGCTCCCCTCTCTGGCGGCGCCGGGCGCGGGGGGCGGCTTTAAAACCGCGGGGGCGGAGCCTGGCGTCCCGCCGCCTTCCCATTGGCTGGAGGGGACAGGGGAGGAGGGGTGGGGGCACGGCTGCGCCCCGAGGCTCCTCCCCCTGCGCACCTGGGGCCCGGCAGGGTTTCGGGACCTCGGGCACCCCCAGAGTCACAGGGACCCCCCGGGACCTCCAGGACCCCCAGCGGCTCCAGGACCCCCAGAGTCACAGGGACCCCCCGGGACCTCCAGGACCCCCAGCGGCTCCGGGACCCCCAGAGTCACAGGGACCCCCCGGGACCTCCAGGACCCCCAGTGGCTCTGGGACCCCCAGAGTCACAGGGACCCCCCGGGACCTCCAGGACCCCCAGTGGCTCTGGGACCCCCAGAGTCCCAGGGACCCCTTAGGACCCCCGGCACCCCCTGGGAGCTCTGGGACTTGTGGCAGCTTCAGAGTCAGAGGGATCCCCCGGGCAGTTCAAGGACACCCAGAACCCTCCAGGGCCCCCCAGGACCTCCAGCATCCCTGGGGCGGGGGCAGCTGGGATCCCAGCATCCCCGGGGTGCATACACGTCGGGATCGGTGCAGGTATAGCTATAGGTGCAGGTATAGGTACCTCCCTCACATCCATCCCCAGCACACCCGGGACCCCTGGAGCCCTGGTAGCACCAGGGGCCGGGTGTCCTCAGCACACCCAGGGACCTCCATATCCAGTGTCCCCAGGGTCACCGCGGATCTTGGCACCCATGTGCCCTGGTACTCTGGCACCCTGTGCCCCTGGCATCTGCATTGCCCCTGCCACCGTCTGCTGGGGGACAGGGGGGCCGTGGGTGGCCCCCGGTGACAGCAGAGCCATGCCGAGCACTGCAGGACAACGCTCCTGTTCGGCGCTGTGAGGACAGCGCAGGCTGGGCTGGGACAAGCTGGGACACAGGGTTGTCTCAGCCCTGGGCCTCAGCCGTGGCAGCGGTGCTGGTGACGGTGACCGCAGGTGGGCAGGGGACCCTGGTGCCAGCTGCAGCCACCCCGGCGGTGTTTGCCTGCGTCGTGCCAGCAGTCCCAGGGCAGCACCATGCCGTCCCGACCACCGACGTCCCTTGTGCCATCCTGTGGCAGCACCGAGGTGTCCTTGCCACGGGGACCCGCTGGGGTGGCCATGTGGCACAGCCCCGGTTTTGCCGTATTTCCTCAGAGCCACGCAGCGTAAAACCACGGCACGGCATGGCTCCGTCCCTCGGCGCAGCCACAGAAATGTCACCTGAAAGTAATAGATTGTCCCTTTGTTCTCTGCCTGCAGAGCTCCCTCCTACCGCGCCGCTGAGGGAAGGCAGCAAGGTGGCTCTGTGCTCTGTGTCACCACTGTCCCCTCCAGCCACCCAGTGTTCCCTGTCACAGTCCCCTCTGGCCATCAAGCATCCCCTTGGTCATCGTCCCCTCCAGCCACCCAGCAATCCCCCTGCCACGGTCCCCTCTGGCCATTAGCATGTCCTGACCACTGTCCCTCTAGCCACCACGTGTCCCCAAGCCACTGTCCCCTCTGGCCACCGAGTGTCCCCCAACCACTGTCCCCTCCAGTCCCTGAGCATCCCCCCATTGTGGTCCCCTCTGGCCACCAAGCATCCCACTGCTCATCGTCCCCTCCAGCCACCAAACTGTCCCTGACCACCATACCCTCCAGCCACCAAGTGTCCCCCAGCCACGGTCCCCCCCAGCCACCAAGGACCTGATGGCCGCAGGCTGGGACAGGGCGCAGGACAGGGAGCAGGGACATGCTCCAGCCACCCACAGGGCACTCCCAGGGCTGGCTGTCACAGCCGGAGCCGGGCGAGGCGGCGGTGTGCCGGGGTGTGCCACACACCCGTCCCCAACTGGCCAAGCCGGCCCAGCCAGCCCTGGGGTGGCCCTGAGGGAGCTGGTGGCTTCCCCGAGCGGGGCCAGGTGTCACCGCAGGTCGCAGGGTGCAGGTGGGAGGGGGATGCCCTGCAGCTGGGCACGGCGTCGTGGCGGCCACCACGTGGGTGGGAGTGTCCGGCAGTGCCACCCTCCTGCCAACCTGTCACCGTGGGGTGGGACAGTGAGGGTCATGCCATGGGGCACCTCCTGGCACCACGGCGCTGCCCTCCCGCCACTGGCAGGGTCCCATCCTGGCACACGCCCCCTCAGGTTTGGGACCTGCCCCACAGTGGGGGAAGGTGCAGGATGCGGCCCTGTGGCCGTCAGGGTGCCACACCAATGGGTGTCCCTGGCTCAGCACCCTCCGTCCCTTGCAGGGCGGCCATCCCGCTGTACGACGCCGACACGGGGCTGCTGGTGCTGGCGGGGAAGGTGAGGTCCCACGGCAACGGGGTGCAGTGGGGTACAGCGAGGTCTGACGGGTTGCAGAAGGGTGCATGTGGGTGCAGTGGGGTGCAACAGGGTGCAGAAAGGTGCAGGGGAGGTGCAGTGAGGTGCATACGGGTGTAGTGGGGTGCAGGAGGATGCAGTGGGGTGCAGCAGGGTGCAGGGGTTGCAGTTGTGCAGTTGCACATATGGGTGCAGTGGGGTGCAGAAGGGTGCCGCAGGGTGTGGTGGGGTGCTCCCCACAGCCCCCCTCATACCCATCCCCTCTGCCTCTCTTCCAGGGAGAAAACCTCCTGTACTGCTTCGAGGTGGCCCCTGCGCAGCCGGCGCTCACCCAGGGTAAGCAGCACCCACCCTGTGCCGGGCTCCCCACAGCCCCGGGGGCTCTGCCCCTGCCCCACGCCTGCCCCACACCTGCCTGTCCCCCAGTGACCCAGTGCCGGACGGAGGGCAGCACGCGGGGCCTGGGTGCCGTGCCGCGCCTGGCCCTGGACGTCATGGCCTGCGAGGTGCTCCGCGTCCTGCAGCTCACCGACACCGCCCTCGTCCCCGTCAGCTACGTGGTGCCACGCAAGGTAAGGGGGGGCTGCGGGTGGCACTGTGTCACAGCCGCCTGGTGCCACCTCAACGGCACTGGGTGACAAAAGGCACCCAGGCGTGGGGTGACCCCGGTCCCCAGCCTGGAGGGAGCAGGAGAGAAGGGAAACCGGGCTGCTGGAGGCTGAAACCTGGGTGCTGATGGTGGGTGACGGAGGCTGGGTTTGCTGGGTGCTGGATTTGGGAAGCTGGGCGCTGGGTGCAAGACGCTGGGTGCTGGAGAGCGGATCCTGAAAGCTGGGTGCTGCTGTGCAGTGGGTGCTGGGTGCCAGATCCTGAATGCTTAAAACAGTTGAAATTTGGGTGCTGGGGAGCAGTGTCTGGGTGCTGGAGGCAGAATCCTGGGTGCTAGATCCAGCACGCTGGGTGCTGGGTGCTGGGTGCTGGGGCTGGGTCCTGGGTGCTGCAAGGGCTGATGCTGGGGGCTGGGGGCTGTTTCGGGGCTGGGGGCTGTTTCGGAGGCTGGCTGCATTCCGGGGTGCGAGGCAGCACAACGCCAGGCTCAGCACACAGCTCGCGGAGACGGGGCTCTGCAGCTGGAGGGGCTGTGGGGTGCTGGGGGGTGCCCCAGCCCAGGCGGTGCCAGCTGGCAGCAGGATGGGGGCTGCAGGGTTTTGGGGACACCCACCTCACCCTGTCCCCTCTCCTGCAGTCCATCCAGGACTTCCACGAGGATCTGTTCCCCGACTGTGCCGGGACACTGCCAGCCACCGGCGCCCAGGCCTGGTGGGCAGGGGACAGCCAGCAGGTCAGTGTCACCCAGCGGGGTGACCCCACCAGTGGCATCGCCCAGAGCTGTCACCATCCCCTGCCCACCGCTCTGCCCGCCGGCAGGTGAGGAGGGTGAGCCTGCACCCCGCACGGAGACCCACTGAGACCTTCAGCTCCCCCGTCATCGCCTGCACCCAGCTGCCGGCCGCCGACGCCAGCCCCACCAACACCGACCGGAGCGTGAGCACGGGGTGCTGGGGAGCGCACCGGGGGGGTCCTCTCTGTCCTGCAGAGAAAGGGAGGGCGGCAATGCTGCCCACCCCTGCCCACCTGCTCTCTCTGCCGTAGGAGGGCAGTGGCTACTCCTCGCCATCCTCGCTGGCCTCGCCAGGCAGCACCGCCACCTCGCTCTCGGCCAGCACCGGCCCCTCCAGTGGCTTCGCCAGCAGCCCCAGCCAGAAGTCTCTGCAGAGCATTTTGGGTGAGGGGGCAGCAGGGTGGGCTTGGTGTCCCCCCAGCTGGGGTGGTGCTGGTAGAGGGGGACCCAGGGCACTCACCCGTTCCCCGCCTGCGCCAGGGCCCAGCTCCCGCTTCCGGCATGCGCAGGGCAAGGTGCTGCACCGCGACACCCACCTCACCAACCTGCGGGGGCTAAGCCTCACCACACCCGGCGAGTGCGACGGCTTCTGCGCCAACCACCAGCGCGTCGCCCTCCCCCTGCTCTCCGCCGGCGGCCAGATCGCCGTCCTCGAGGTACCCCCAGCGCAGCGCGGCATCCAGCACGGTGCCAACGGGCACAGTGCAGGTGACCCCCGGGCTCTCTCCCCCAGCTCTCCAAGCCGGGCCGGCTCCCCGACACGGCCGTGCCCACCATCCAGAACGGTGCAGCGGTGGCTGACCTCTCCTGGGACCCCTTCGACCCACGGCGCCTCGCTGTCGGTATGTGTGCCGTCCCCGAGAGCGCACTGGGCTCATCCCCTGGCACCAGGGACACTGGATCGGCATATTAACCACTGCCCATCCATTTTGGTGCCATAGCGGGTGAAGACGCCAAGATCCGGCTGTGGCGGATCCCCAAGGATGGGCTGCAGGAGACGCTGCAGGAGCCTGAAGCTGTTCTCCGAGGTGAGGGGTGCACAGGGAGGCACTGGGGACACTAGGGACAAGCCAGCCCAGCGCTGTCCCCATCCCGGCGCAGGTGGGGACGGCCACGCACCACTCACCTTTGGCAGGTCACACGGAGAAGATCTACTCCATCCGTTTCCACCCCGTGGCATCTGATCTCCTGGTTTCCTCCTCCTACGACATGACAGTGCGGATCTGGGAGCTGAGCGCTGGACGGGAAGCCTTGTGCCTGCGGGGCCACACCGATCAGGTAAGGACATGACACATTTGGGGACACCCGAGGGGCGCATTCAGTCAAGCAGGGGACATAGAGGGGGACCCACAATATCCATCTCCCCAGATTTTCAGCCTGGCCTGGAGCCCTGATGGGAAGAAGCTGGCAACGGTGAGCAAAGACGGCCGGTTACGGCTCTATGAGCCCCGGCGCAGCCTTCTGCCTCAACAGGTACGATCACGGTGGCAGGGATGGGATGGAGAGCTGGGGGTGTGGGCAGGTTCCCCCCCCCCGCGGGCACCTGCCCGCACCCCCAGCTCTCTCTGAGCAGATGGGGTGACCTTCACCCCATGCAGGAGGGTCCAGGTCCCGAGGGGGGCCGTGGAGCACGCCTGGTTTGGGTTTGCAGTGGCGACTACCTCCTGGTGTCCGGCTTCGATAGGTAAAGAGGGGGACACACACAGGGACAGGGGTCCCCAAGGGACACAATGCCCCCCCTCATTGTCACCTCCCTGCAGCCGCAGCGAGAGGAGGATCCTCCTGTACCGGGCGCAGGCTCTGCCCGAGGGACCGTTGTCTGTCCTCGGTCTCGACGTGGCCCCTTCCACCCTCCTCCCCTTCTACGATGAGGACACCAGTGTTGTCTTCCTCACCGGCAAGGTGAGGGCTTGCACCCCTCAAAAAATGGGGGGCTACCTGCCTACAGCACCCCAACAGTGCAGAGGGACCCTCCATGCCCCCCCCTGCCAGCCCCCATCTTGCTCCATCCCCAGGGTGACACCAGAGTCTTCCTCTACGAGGTGACACCCGAGCCCCCCTATTTCCTCGAGTGCAACAGCTTCACCTCCAACGAACCCCACAAGGTAAAGGGGGACCCGGCTGGGACCATGCTGCCTGTCCCTTACCCCCCTGCCTGTGCTGCCAGACCCTCGGCAGGCCCTGCTCACTCCTCCGCCCCATCAAGGGCTTCGTCTTCCTGCCCAAAACGGTGTGCGAGGTGCGGGAGGTGGAGTTCGCCCGGGCGCTGCGCCTCGGGCAGAGCACCCTCGAGCCAGTGGCTTTCCATGTGCCGCGTGTCAAGGTAGGCAATGGGGGCCCAGCTGTGGTTTGGGGGGTGTAGGAAGTGGGGGACCCCCTCTCAGTGCCCCCCGCCCCCGCAGAAGGAGTATTTCCAGGACGATATCTACCCGCTGACCCGTGTCTGGTGGGAGCCGGCCCTCTGCGGCAGTGCCTGGCTGGCGGGGGAGGACGGGCAGCAGCGCCGTGTCAGCCTGCGGCCGCCCGACATGACCCCAGGTGGGTGTGGAGGGGCAGGGTGATGGGCTTATGGGGGGTCATGTGTCAGCTGTGGGGTAAAACCCTCCTGCCCCATGGCGACGCCGCTCTCCCAGTGAGCGAGGCCCCCAAGGAGGCTCCGGCGCGGAAATTCGTCCCCGCGTCCGTGTACCTGGAAGAGAAGTCTGACGAGCAGAAGAAGGAGGAGGTGGGTGCTGGGGCACCCTGGGACCACCCTGCTGCGGGGCCTGGGCGGGGGGTGATGCCCTGGGCCCCACGGCTCTGCCCTGCCTCCCTGCAGCTCCTGAACGCCATGGTGGCCCGGCTGGGCAACCGGGACGACCCGCTGCCCCAGGACTCCTTCGAGGGGGTGGACGAGGACGAGTGGGTAGGTGGCGGGGGGCACGAGGGGGACAGTGGGGACCCTGGGGCTGGTCCCACCGCGCCCCTCACCCCCCCGGGCCTCTCACAGGACTAGGCCAGAGCCCAGCACCTCCCCATCGGCGACGAGGACCGCGCCAGGGACCCTCAGGCCCGGCAGGGGGAGGAAGAGGAGGAGGCCCGGCCCCGGCCCGGCTGAGGGGAGGCGCGGGGAGGACCCGGGACCGCACCAGGCCGCGCAGCGCCGCCAAGCCCCACAGCCGCCGCGGGCAGGCCCCGCTATTAAAGCCGCTGCACAGCACCCGTGTTCTGCCGTGACTGTGGCCCGAGGGGGGGGGGACCGGGACGGGGGGAACACAGAGGGGACCGGCCCCGGGAGCAGGCCGCGGCCTGGGCCTCGCCCGCCCCGTGCGCATGCGCAGCGCGGCCCCCGCCGGATGGCGGCGGGACCTCCGAGGCGGCGCGGCCACCAGGGGGCGATGTGACGGCGGAAGGGCGGCGCTCCGCCCACGCGCTGCCACCGCCTCTGTGGTCGCTGAGCCCTTCGCTCCTTGACCCCGTGACCGCCGCGGGGCGGAAGCGGCGGCGGGGACATGGTGAGAGGGGACGGGGGAGGCCGGGGACGGGGACAGGGCCCGGCGCGGGGGACAGGGCTCGTGGAGGCGGAGAGACAGGGCCCTGGGGCGGGGGACAGGGTCTGGGAGCAAGG
>WKFP01014612.1:294917-311613 GCA_011057875.1 Pterocles orientalis | reverse complement strand
ATTTTCCTTTTTTCCCTTTTTTTTTCTTTTTTCCCCTTTTTGTCTATATTTTATTTTCTTTTTTCCTTTTTTCTCTTTTCCCCTTTTTTCTCTTTTCCCCTTTTCTACTTTTTCTCCTATTTTTTCTCTTATTTTCTTTCTTTTCTTTCTATTTTCTTTCACTTTTTTTTCTATTTGTTTCCCCCCGGCCGTACCCCAGCCCAGGGATGCTCAGGGGCAGCGGGACACTGGAATTAAACCATCCCCTAAACCCAGCGCAGCCCAGGACAGACCCCCAGCTCCCGGAGGCAGGGGAAGGTTTCCCTGAATTTTTAACAGGATGGGAGAGAAGGGGCCCATTGAAAAGGTGGAAACGCTCAGAAAGCAGAAGAAAAAAATAAATAAAGGTCAGGAGAAGGTCCAGGGAAAGGCCAGCTCCTGATCCCCACAGCCCAGGGGTTCTAACACCACCGCTGACCGGTGTCACCCCCTCAGCCCTCCTCCAGCATCCTCCCCGTCCCCATCCTCCGCAGAGCCCAGCTCCTGCCCTCCAGCACTCCCATAATTTTATTTTTTTTCTCATTTCCAGCCGGGGAGCAGCAGGAGCAGGGTTTTGGCACCGTCAGGAGCCAGCTGCAGCCGCCGTCCTGCCCCGGTGACACTGGGCACAGTGGGGGCTCTGGGGGTTTGAGCCACCCTGGTGGGACCCTGGTGCTGGGACCCGGGGTGGGTGGTGGAGTTTAAAGTCTTACCAAGGGGAAGGAAATGCCGGTTCCAAGGGAAATTTTCACAACGAGCAGCACACGGGAAGGCAAAGGCAGGGGGTGAGTCCCTGGGAAGCCTAAAGCCAAGCATGGCCGTGGAGATCACCCCGGCTCGCTGTGTTTCCCCCGTGCTGTCCTTTCGCCGGTGCAAGAGGGGACAGCGGTGCTCCAGGGATATTCCTGCAGAGCCGCTGATCCCGCTCTCTGCTCCCAGCAGCCCCCGTACCTCCCCCGAGAGCACTGGTGCTCACAGCTGGGTACCTCCAGGACTTGGCATCGCACCCTTGCGACCCCAGACCTCGGGGCTGGGGCTCTGCTCCCGGGAAGGGACGAGGTTTAGTGTCTGCACTCGGTCAGAACACGCTGTGTGCAAAAATACACCTGGAGAAGGTTGGCTTTTCTTTGTCTGGTTGCTCAGAATTTTAACATGAATTTTATTTCCTATATGATTATATTTCACGAATATTATTTCATGAATTTTAACATGAGCAGGGCAAGAGCCTGGAGTGCACAGTGCCAGGTCACTGCCAACTCCTGCACTGCCCAGTTAAGGTTCTGCAGCTTATTAAATACTTGATGTTCACTCCAAGTGCTTCCTGTTTGTTTTGTATTTTTTTCCCTCATGCATTTCAAAGAGATGGGTGGTGGTTGTTGTTTTCATCCTGTTTCATCAGATGTGTGCAGTCGGTGCGGCAGAGCAAGGGCAGAGCAAGCAGGCAGCCTCCCTGCAGGGCAACGGGGAATTGCAAGATCGGGGGGATTGCAATATCAGCTCGCGCTGCCCGCAGAAAACAAATCCCCTGGTGCCTCCTTCTGCAGCAGGAATTTATCTACGGGGCTGACAAGTCAGGGCAAGCCCCGGGTTCTTCCCAGTGCAGAGCCGGCAGCTCCTGCCTGCGCAGCCCCAGTTGTGTCCCAAGAGATGATTTTCCCAAGCTCTGGTCGTAGTGGCTGAGAGTATCAGCAAAAGCAAATACCTCTGCTCCTGTGGCGACAGTTCTGGCCCCTCATCCTTGTACCGGTGTTCCCGTGTTTCTGTCACAAAGCTGACTGGGGGCCGGGCTGAGAGGAAGGGGCTGATTTCTATCCTGAGACATCTCATTAAGACCAGAGCTCCCATTTTCACAAGGGCTTAGGTTTTACCTGCAACTGTGATCCAAAAAAGAAACAAATTAATACAGGTTGAAGTTGTCTGAATTATTATATTTTTCCTCTAATTTTTGTGTTAGTCATCACTTGCTATGTGGAGTGCTAAAACCTGACCACACGACCAGGAAATTATCCAAATGCGGGAATCAAAAGTTTTGGTGCCTATAAAAATTGGGTCAGTTTGAAATACAAGAGATGAAGAGCAGCACCATTGCAGGCTCCCTCACTGCAGACTCCTTTCTGCTCATGCCTTTGGGCTGTGATCGGTCCCGACACACGCATCGGGGATACAGGACCAGCGGGATCCCCTCGCCAGTGCACACCAGTCCCCAGCCGATAAACCCACCACCCCACACAGTGGAGCTGGAAATAACTTCTTACCTCCTCGCGAGCTTTCGCAATGAGATTCCTCTCACCTCCCCTCCAAAGACGCGAGGATTCAGAGCTGGGGTACATCCACGTCCCGGTTTTGGCTCTGTACAAACTGGAAGAGTCTTAAAAAAAGGACTATTTACAAAGCCAAAAAATTAACTTTGTTTTGAAAGTTTATTAGATCATCTTGACACAAAATCATTACAGCAGCTTGTGGTATGTTGTTTTCTTTTTTTTTTTTTTTAAGGGAATGTTGATAGCAAATAAATTTGTGAATGTAACACATCATACAGTTTCAAAATTCTAGAATCACTGCACAGGATTCTGTAAGAGAAGACTCTACATGCTAAAGTGACAGTTTTCATCCATGAATTAAAAAACCCACTAATTGAGGAACATTATCCTTTAAGACAATTTTAATATGTTCAGTTTCTAATACACAAACTGGCTAACCAAGGGAGGTTGACCGATACCGAAACACTACCACTGCCACCAGCAGTGAAGCCCGCTGCAAATGAATTCCTGCAGCGCACAAGCGCGGTCAGAATACGAAGCTGGTCCTAGCGGTAAATCCACAGCAGAGCCTTTGCAAAAACACCCTAATACGGGAAGAGCATAAAGAGCACGAGACACACTGAAAGTACAGGACGGTCACCCAAAGGAGAAGATCAAGGCTTTATCCTGTTCCCTGCGTCGGGGTTTAGTTCAGCTCCACTGGGCGTCGCTGGCACTGGTCGGGGTGGTGGCGGTGCTGGAAAAGCGGGGACCAACCCAGCTCCTTCCTGGGGACCTTCTGGTAACAGCAACCAACAGCTCTTGAGCCGAGCCTCAAAGCAAAACCGTTTGAGCGTGTTCTCAGGGTGCTGGGTGCAAGGAAAAGAAGTGGGGGGTGGGATGGAGTGTGATCAAAAGCAAGAGATTTTGGAGGACATCAATGAAGCATCTCTGTAAAGGACATCCCTTTCCAATCAGTGATTCCAAAAGATTTCAACAGTGCAGAGTGGGTTTCACTTCGCAGACCTTGCCTTTCTTCCCTCTGAAGTCACTTGTTGCAGGCACCCGGCGCCCGGAGAGCTCTGCCGCAGGCACCCAGCGACACCCGCACTGCTGCACCCGCACCCGCTGCTGCGAGGACAGCGCCCCGGGAGCTACGGGGACAGCGCCCCGGGAGCTACGGGGACAGCGCGGACAGCACGACATCTCTGATTTCACAGCACAGAGGGAGGGAACAGGGCTCTGCCTGCAGACTGGGATGACACGTGTGGGTGCTTCTCTAACCTGGTAGTGGTCAACCTCAGCTGGTGAGCAAAATGATAAAAAAAAAAAAAAGCAGGAACAGACCCCTTTGGATTTCCAGTTTCTTGCTACACCCTAACTTTTCAGGAATGTGAAATTGAAGTGGACTCAGAAAACACATCAGCAGAGATTGCTCAAAGGGGAGAGGCGTGATTAGACACCATTTGCAGGGGTGGTCAACAGGAGCAGAGAACCAACCAGCAACACTTTCAGCCTGTTTCATGCATTCACACTCTTTCAACTCTCTCTAAACGAAGGTTAAGGCTCAAGGCAACTACTATAAACAGAAACTCAAACATCCCAGTTCTCACAGGGCTCATTTGGATTAGCTCAAGGAGACACAGGATGTTTATATGCTGATCACATAGATCTTGAGATAATAATAATAATAAATCATATTAAAAAAAAAAAAAAAGAGGCCTTCAGGTCCAGCACCAGCCTCTGCTAGAAATATACATCAACTACAGCAGCCCTGAAGATGTATTCCACGGCTAAGGATCAAGTCAACCCTCCCTGGCAATAAGCACAAGCAACAGACTCTGTGCTACTGTTGATAAAATTCTGCTTCGTCCACCATCCCACGCAGATGGCAAGGTTTACGGGATCATCGTGAGCTGCTGAATAAATAGCGCCTCTCCCTCCCTCCTTCCCTCCCTCCCTCCTCCAGTCATGTCACCAGGATCTCTTTGGGCTAGAAAGGGTTAACACCACAGTTTGTAAAAAGTTTTGAAATCAAAAGGTAACATACAGCCTTAAAATGTCTAAACTGCAAACAACGGTGGAGTTAACTGAAAAGCACGTGCCCCAGGATAGTACATGCGTACGAGGGAGAAACTTAACACTTGGGTCTGCTCGTCTTTACACATTAGGTGTGTTTCTTGGAGTATTTGATAAGGAATATTCAGCACTTGGACAATGTCTCTTTCATCTCATCCAACAAGTTGCTAAGCAGGGTGGAATCATTACATTTCCCGTCTATGGATACAGAGTTCTCTCCCTTGGAAAGAAAAAAAAAAAAAGGAAATTTATTAGCTCCTCTTCTAAGCAGGGATAACTTTATTCCCAGCCAAGCTCAGGGACTGGAAACGTCCAGCGCAGCCTGCGCAGGAACGGGGCAGGCTTAGCCGAGAGGTCTGTCCAGGGAAGCCATCGGCGCTGCCGCCACCCACCCGGGATGCGCTGGGCAAGAGCAACCCCCCAGGACGGAAAAAGCTTGGCACAGATGGGCCAGGTGAATGAAATCACCCATGGTGTCCCTTCTGTTAAGAGAGGGAAGGCTGCAGATTTCGCTTCTCTCAGGGCGTGTTTCAGAGGGGTACAACGCTCTCACCTTTTTTACCAGTAGGCAGACGTGATGGCCTTGGATAGAACGACTGTACATTGATGCACACGAATCAACACGCTCCACAACTACAAAGAAAGCAGGAGTTTTCGTTTAGCCAGACAACTTTTAACACTGCTACCCGGGAAGAACAACTTTGGCTTTGCCTGGCCTCAAGGAACAGAAGCTTCTGCTGAGCGAGGGGAGGAGGAAGTCAGGGTTCAGATGATGTACGTGCTGGGCTCCTCCTATCTGGGATATTTCACAATAACGAGGTTAGTCATCTAAGTAAGCTGCAAATGTTTTGTGGCAAAAATGCTGATCAGAATGGAGATCCCTTCCCCAGAAACACTCGCAGTGAGGCAGCGTCTAATGCATGCACCAGAGCATGACGAAGCAGCCATTTGTTTTGCTTCACCCACTACTCGTGTTTTAACTAAGTCCAAACTTGACCAGCTCATGCTCTCCCTCGCTGGAAGGGGGGCACTGGGGAAAGAGGTAAAATGAAGCACTGAAGATAAACACACCCCCCGGAGAACAGCTCCAGCCCTGAGCTGCTCCCGTGACACCTGCCCCGTGCCTCGCTGGACCGGAGGAACGCCCCAGGGACAGGAGGGCTCATTTTGAGGAACACTGCATGCTTTGAGGGTATCAGTATATTACAAAAAGCGGAAAAAACTCTTCCCAAATGTATTTAATCCGGACATCACCTGCTTCTGTCATTGTTGAGGCCAAGGAGCGTTGCACTTGCCAAGCACAGCAGAAATTTGAGAATATGGGATTTTGCAGAAGGTTCTCCATCGAGGAAGACTCACCTGAAAAATGATGATGAAAACAGATCTTTGCCAGTAGATGTTGGAAAGAAATGCTAATTCCATCTACTTTAATAGAGCTCATGTGCAGATCCCCAGACTCCAGGAGCTTGGCAAAAGCATCGCTGCAAAACAGGAAGGAAAGTAAACACTCGTACTAGAAATTCAAGTGTATTCTGCCACGTTAGCCCCATGCAGACCTTGAGACACCTTGAGATGCAGAAGTCGAGGTACTACCAAGCTCTAGGAAAATGGGTTTCCAGCAAATACGGGAATGATACTCCAAACTCGAGTACCAAGACCTCAACCAGAGCTCTGCCAGCCTACAAGGGCTTATAGCTCCTGCGCCAGAATTGCTTGAAACATGTTGCTGGACATATTTTAACGGTCAAACATTACACAAGACAACTGAACGGTAACCAAAGCAACCCCAAGCAGCCAAAGTCAAAAGCATGCTGCGGATCTTGCAGAGATGGCCTGCAGCCAAAGCTCAGCTTCCCATGGGCGGCAGAAGCACCAGTGTCGTGCCCCCTACATGGCACTTACCTATAGCAAGGCGTCGTGATCAAGTATGAAGCACAACTGAAGTGCAATTTGAAATCTAGTTTTTCATGGGTTGAACCTTCATCATTCTGCAACAGGTCAAAGGAAAGGAGATGAATGGGAGCCCGGAGGCAGCAAGAGGAGGCACCACCCCCACCTACCAAACCGGCACCAAGGAAGACTTTAGGGCTCAGTTCCCTTTGATGGACCCTGGCTGGGTCTGAAGGATCAGCCTGAGAACGACCGCCACACTACCACACCGGGCCAGTTAGAGACAGGATTTGGGTAGCGGGGTTGATACACACACACCTGGAGCAGATAAGGGACATGACTGGAGGGATCTAGCTGCATTTTTGCTTGAGCTCTACTGAAATACACTGAGCAGACTGAATTTAAACTAACACTTGGAGATGTGGTTTTACAGTTTGCTACTTCCCAAACAAAATAAGAAATCAGCATCTCCCAGATTCTTAGGTACTGGAAATAGGACTAGTATACTGTTTTTAAGAAACCCTTAAATAGAGATAATGGCTGACTCAGAAGTAGCCACAATTGTCTTCGTTCACCTCCTTCGAGCTGTTCACACAGCTCCTTCATTAATTTTACTGAAATAAAATTAGAAGCCCCCATCGTCTCATACAGGTCAACACTCATTAGACAATGCCTTCAGCTAACCTCTCGTTCTGAGTTCCCGTCCTTATTAACTGTAACCCATTCTGATTACTGTTTTTGCAGCCTTGTACCAGCTCACAGCGTCCCACTGATCAGAGATCAGAAGACACAGACTCTGGGTTGCATCTCTCGCTGGCTGCTTGACATCCTTTCCCTGGCAGATGCATCACTGCAGCGATTTTTCTAGCTGACAATGTGGCACGTGTTTCAGGCTGCATCACTCACACACTGCCAGGAATGACAATCTAGGACATGCTTACGCAGTATTCAGGACACTCTTTGCACAAGATGTCATGTAAAAATACTTTTTCACATCACAGAATGGGCTGGGGCAGCAGAGATGAAATGATGCTTCAAAAAAAGCTCTAAAGCAGTGCTTTCCACCCAAGTCAAGCTCCCTGATGCAGTTCCAAAGGAATCAGAAGCAGAGAGGTTAAAGCTGCACTTACTTTGACTATAAAGGACAGGGTTCCTTTTAACTTCTGAGCCATAACAATACTCTGAAGTGTAAACACAAACTGGGCTTCATTAGAGATTCCTAGCATGAAAAGAGGAGAGGGAGAAGGCAGGTCAGAAAATGGTTTCCGTATTTAAGTAATGATTAGAATAAACTCATCAGTAGCATCTAAGCTTTATGGACTACTTTTGAACCAAGCTTGAAGTTTTCCGTGTAGTTGGAAGAGAGTTATATGCACAACTCCTGTTGTGAATTAACAGCGTTCAGCACTTGGAAAGCAGCAGCGACAGCTGGCATTTGGTAAAGTTTATTGAGTGAGTGCTGGGCAAAGTACATCGCAGCGGCAATAGATCTGAACTGTTTGTGTAACTGGAAAATAGACAGCTTTCCAAGGAGTTTTCACAACTAATTTGAATTCTAATGCTTCTGGTTTTCTTTTAAAAATCTGTGTTAAGAACTGCCTTATATAGAATTAAAAAAACACCCCACTGCTTCCACGGGGGATCAAAATACACCCTGAAGCCACTAAATCCCTGAAGACTTCTGTGAGCTGGGTCAGTATTCAAATTAACTCTTTGTCGAAGGAAGTGAAATTCAAATAAGTTCAGTGATTCGATCGTACTGTGCACGAAGCCATTATCGTTCATCTCCATGTCTAATATTTCTTAAGGGCTCAGCTCCCCTCCAAATACAAGTATCAAAACCTTCACTGCATATGGCCTCTGCCATTAAAACAGTGGGACAACAGGTCGAGACTAAATCCACAGCGGATTCTAACGGTTCAAGAACCTACAGCTTTGTTTCATTTTGAATCTCACAGCAAACTCCTCAGGAATTTGGGATTCCTGTTGTTGGCCATGCTGGCACGTTCAAAGGTGGGGCAGCCAGCAGCCAGCTGAGAAAGGAACTCAGACATTCAGACTCCCAATCCTACACTCGAGACTTTGCTCTCGCTGTGCAGAACTGTAAGAAGGGTTATCCCCTCCAGTGAAAGCCCAGTGAACACCCAGGCAAAGGGTCATTCTTTCTGGAAACCAGCACGTAGCAAGAAGTTCAAAGAATTCTTTCCACAGGAGGGCAGTGCAGGACTAGAACACTGCACGAACCCTGTGCAAAGCCGCGCGTACCAGGGGGTAACTGGAAGGGCACAGGTATCCCATCGTGTACTGATGATCCTTCTGGTCGGAGCATTTTAGTGTTGAGAGAGTCCAGGACATTTAGTTCCATGCTCTTAAGGAAGCTAGTGCTTTTGTTTTCAAAGATAACAGAGACAGTAACTTGACTATCATTCTGGAGGTTTCCTTGAATATCGTAGGTCTGCAAATGAAGAAAAAAAAAAAAAAAGTCACAGGAAAGATTCAGAAATTTCAAACAGCAGAGCACCAGAACAGAACACAGCATCAGACAAAAAGAAGGTAATGGTACAGCAGACACTGGTGCTCAGCTCTCCAGTACTGCTAAGTAGTGGGAAAATATCAACTCATGAACTTGTTAAGGGGGACATTAATGGAGCTTTGTTGTGTTTTTACGTCCTGGGATTTAAACATTTCTTCAGTTAAATGTTGTCTACATAAAGTCACTATACTACCCCCAGGGTATCTCCTCTTTTCTTAGCACAAAAAGAGAAGACATCTGGGTTTGAATGCCAAAGAACTCACCATTTTAATGTAGGGATTTTCTGCGAGAAGGCGGTAACTGGACATAGGCTGAAAAACAAGAAAAAAAATCAGTGACAATATAACTGATTTCTCCGAAAAGAGCTGTCATTCTCCTTCCTCCCCAGACGGTTTAGCTCCTGCCTCTTCCCCAAGGCAAGCTCTGCCAGAGCACAGCTACTCACTGGTAGTGGTTCATCATCTAGTGTTCCGTTCTGCACCGACTCTGTCGTCTCCTCCTCACTGTGATGACTCTTCTTTTTAGATTTCTTTTTATCCTTTGATTTCTCTTCTTTCTCCTTCTTATGCTTTTTCTTCTTATGCTTGGAAGATTTCTACCAAGAAGAAAAACAAACTACAAGAAACCCTTAAAGAAACCCTACATTTCTAGCCGTTCCATCATGACCCCTCTTACCGATTTCTCTGCTCTAGACTCACTCTGTGCAGCCTTCTGGAATGAACCAAGTTTCCTACTACTGCAGAAACCCGATACAGAGCTCCCATTCCTTAAAACCCAGTCATCATTCTGTGCTGAGTCCCGATAGACCCTTGCTCACCGTTCAGATGACCAGACCTCAACCCAAAGCAGCCTGGGATGAGCAGAGGGCCAACCCTCTTCAGCTGTTTGTAGCTTTGAAACTGCTGCCTGACCCTTGGCTCCAGAACAGCCAAACCTCTCACTAGGAAGTGGTTAAAACTCCTCAAGAACATCCCACCCCGCTGCTGTCTCTCTGCAGGTGGTCACTGACCAGCGGCATCCTATTCTGTATAATCCTGGGTGCTTCTTTTTGAGGAACAGGAGACAGTAGGAGAATACGGAGAAGGGCGTCAGCAATTTAAACCACTTACCTTTCCTTCATCCTCCTCCTCCTCGTCTCGCTCTTCCCTTTCCTCCTTTTTCACCTCCTGAGGTTCAGCCACAACAGCAGCACCCACTTCAGGCCCACTCTAAGTAAATTAGCAAAAGGATTACGACACTAAGGGATCGCAGCCGAAACAGTGGAATCTCACACCAAAAGAAGTCTTAACAGTGCTCGCCCCCCTCACCAACTGTTACTTCAAACATTACATTAGAGTAACATGGTACAAAGCTTTTAATTTCATGCCTCAAACCCAGCAAACATGATGATCTGAGGACAAAAGATTTATTCTAAGGAATCCATCCCCTTATATTCCCTGTCTCTTCCTCTAACATCTCCCATGAAAATTAACGAGACTTGCTTTCAGACTACATCTCCCATGTCTATTAATACTGCTGCTGCCAACAATATTCCAATCCACCAAGTCTACAGCTGCATCTGTATTTCCATCCACTGATCTGCAGAGCTTGAAACTTCCCATTACAGTGTCTGTAAACTGGGGAGATAAAATGTCACTGCTTCACAGCAATAAGCCGAGGAGACGAAGCCGATCTTTCCCTTCTCTCCTGCAGCATGACAAAGCACTCTTATCCCAGCTAAGATGCAATCAGACAAAAAAAGTTTCCCAGGATGTGGTGAGATGTCTACCTGTGGCTGGGTAGTGGAAGCAGGCGGTGGAGCAGTAGAGAGCCAGAAATCCAAGTCTTCCCCCTGAATTTCAAGAGAAAAAGGAAAAAAAAAAAACCCCAAAACTATTATGGTTTGTTTTGATATCATTCCTTAAGGAAAAAAAAATAATCAATTAAATGAAAACCTTAAATTTTCATGGAAATGCATCACTCCAGAATGCTGCAGGAGATTTAGAAGCAAATAGTTCAAGAAGCTTAAGTTCAGCCTTTGAGCACACTTCCGAATCTGGCCATAGCTGACAGTAACGGCAAATTATCCTGCGCATCCTAAAACCTGCAGGCACGCCAAGCACGCTGGCTGCAGCTCCGAGGAAATGTGCAGCTCTGCAGAGCAGTTAGCCAGGAGGATACTTCAAGTCTTCAGAGTAACCGATAACCAACGTCAGGTTTTATAATGGAAAGATTCTAACGTATATGGGGAACAGGAGGTGGACCAGAGGCGAGTTCCAGGTATTTTGCTCCAGAGCTCCCCATTTTAAGAACCAACAAAACATCAGTGAACTGAGCTTCCAAACGAGATCTGGAAGATCTGCTGTGCAGGCCGCAGTAAGCTGAATTCTAACTTATGAGGCTAAGCAAACATTATTTTTATTAACAGAAATCTTCAGATACCTGCTCTTACTGTAAAAATTTAAGGAAATAAAGGTGGAAAACATTCAGCTGGGTGAGTTGTCAAGTGTGACTGTGCCCAAGTAACAAACAAAACACAGCAACAGATCTGGCCCACAACAGCAGTTTCTAAAATAACGTAACTCTTGGAGAATTACCTTTTTTTCTTCTTCCTCCTCCTCTACTACCTTTTTCTCTTTTTCTTTCTTCTTTCCTTTGTCTCTCTCTTTTTCTTTGTGTTTCTTTTCCTTCTTTTTGGGTTTCTTGATCTTCTTCTCTACTAGGGGAGGTTCTGAGTCCGGTGACTTCAGCGTCTCCACGTTTCTGTGTCTCTGCACTGGCAGCTTCTCACTGTCTGCTAAGGGTCTTAAAAATGAAGAGACCATCACCCCTCTGCAAACCGTCTCCCTTCGCTCAGATTATCTGCTGGATGTCCAAGACAAGGTATGCTTTGTTTTTAAGGAGTTGGGGCCCAAAATCTTAAATCAGCACATACTCCTGTACCTGAGGCTTATTTCTGTAACTGCAGACACTGCCCTTGGGGATTCATAGAAACAATCTGACGGTGACTGAGAGCTGACACCTGATCACTCTGAAAAGTGGTTGGAAATTACTTTAAGCAATAAATTGTTTCATTTTGGTAGTTTATACTATGACGCTGTACTCTACAATTATATTTTAAAAGTTGTATTTAATACCAGACACCTGTTTCCAAAAAGCATGGCTGCTAATATAGATTTACACTGTATCCCAAATCCATTACTTGCAAAAAAAGCCCCCCAGAAATGTCTCCATTCTTGTCAAACACTCTTCCTCTATCTCTACAGCTTTTACTTAACGCTAATTTCCATGTTTGAGCAACGAACACAGGTTCAGGAAGATTTCTAATGGTCTCACCTTAATTTTTTTGCTTATACTGCATGGAGAACCAGACCCAATTAATTTTTTTTACCTTGAAACAGACACTGTAAGGGCAAGACAGACCCCTGAACAGTAACCAGATCTCATGAAGCTATGTCACCTCCACCTGTGCAGGAACCAGGATCAGTGCTGGAAGTCAGCAATGAAACAGATTCACACAAAGTTGAGGGTCAATGATTTCAGTAGTTTTACCTCCCTTCAAGAATTTACGCTGTCCACTAAAATCAACCAACCTGACAAAGGTCGACCACTTAGCGATGCGTTCTTACCTGGCAGGCTTCCCTGAAACCAGACTGCATGTGAGCGTGACACAGACATAGCAGTGCAAGCACAGAAAGAGAGAGACAGAGACGTGAGAAAACGTGACAGGAGAGCACACCGACTCATACGACGTGGAAAGAGAATGGATGGAAACAAAAGTCCAAAGATGCCTCCTGGAGCACAGCACTCCGAAACTGCTCTGCTCAGTGTTTTCTCTGCTGTCGAGGCTCGTCACACAAATTCGAGCTCTATAGCCAGAAATTCATTTCCTTTTATACATTTGTCCCCTGCAGACTCAGAGGAATGTGACTAGCTCATGAAAAAAGGAAGTTTTTCAGAGACCGTTCTTTCAATTTTTAAAAATTCTACATCACTTCTGTGCAAGGTGCCGAGGGGCCAAACCCCTACAGCTTTGAGAATCGCAGAGAGCAGCAGAAACTCTAAAGTTCAGTATCAGAGAAAAAGAGAGATGCTACACATGCACACCGTGCCTGCAGAGCCTTCAGAACTCGACAGGAGGCATCCATGGACCACAAATCACAATTCCATTCAGTATGACTATTCTGTAAAATGGCAACTTAAAAAAAAATCTCCATGTACAATATTGAACAGCCCACTTCTGCCTCTCACGCGGCATGCGGGGATTCGGGGTCTGCTGCGCTGCAGGCTGGGGTGCCAGCGCTGGGAACGACTCCAGGAGCTGAATGGGGACCGTGCTCTGGGCACAGGTACGATACGCGGGTCACTCCATCACATCAGAACATTTTTCAACAGTGGCACAACACAATGTCCACAGGGCAATGGGGATGCTACTGGTGGTTACTGGTCAGATCGCCACACCGCAGAGCGCGCAGGGGCTGAGATGAACACAGACGCACGCAGGTCACGCAGTGACAGTGCAGGTTAGATCAGAGTTACTGGGCACACCCTAAAGCTCAGGCTAACGTCCTCATGTCTGACGGCAGCTACACAGCCTGTGCTTCCAGACTCCATCACACAGTGATTCCCCCCCCCCTCCCCAAACCCCCACGATTTCAGCAGCTTCACGTTCATCACCTCTGCTGCAGCAGGAACCCAAGCCTGGATGAGCACCCAAGGTCACACCCAAGACACGGTGAGAGACTCCATCCTTTCACCTAGTGGGCTGCAGACAGTGCCTTTGCCTGTTTAGCGCCAGACCTGCATTCTGTTAGCAACTAAAGAAATTCACATACAAAACCGTCACTTACTTGTCCAGATCTATATCAAGTGCCTTATAGGGATCATTGGGATCTTTGTCATCTTCGTCACTGGGCAAAGCATTCTGCAGGAGAGATAAGAGACCAGCCACTGAAGAAGTGAACCACAATTTCAAAACGAAAGTTCTACAAGCCCCAAACCAGTTTAAGGTGGTTGACCATGGAACAGGCCAGCCTGCAGCCAGGCACGGTGTTACAGGAACAACACACTTTAATGCAGCGATTAATTTAGAACAGAAAACCATTTCTCACAAATGGCAAGATATGAATTGCTGCTGGTTGGTTTTGATTAAAGGAAATTTTAGGAACAAATACAGATGATAATTAATTGTGTATGCTAATGATGTAATCAGCTGCAAACCTGCTGACTAGACAGCAAGTGAACATCAAAGTAAAGCAGCAGAGCACAATAAATGCAGGGACTATTTGGCCAGTGTTATTTTTATAGCAGAGATGCACATGGTTTGTTTTGTTGGGGTTTTTTTAATAGCCTCAGTGGCAATTTTTGTCTTTTTGTGCACAAAGACAATCACTTCTTGCAAGGAACAGCCTGGGACCATCTCAATCAGTCATTTCTTTAACAGCTTTGCAAGAAATCAGAGCTCTTGAACTGCAACAATACAGACTGTCTGGCAATTCTTGGTGAAAATCCTCCCCAGAAGAGCGCAGAGATAACCCCCACGACTCAGATGACCCACCAAAGCCACTGACCTCTGGCATCTCTTCTGTTATGATATCGACATGGTGAGCGGGAGCAATATCCTCCTCACTCTCCGTGTGCAGAGAGTTATGGCGATGATGTTTCCCTCTCTTCTCCTTTTTCTGTTTTTTCTTTTTCTTGTCTTTCTCCAGTTTCTGTTTATGTCTTCGCTCTTCTTCCAGTTTCACATACTGGTCGGACATAGGCATTCCTGCGGAGGAAGCCAAACTGCTTTCAGGCCACAGTCCACACGGACACTCATCACTGAAAACAACACGTTAGGAGTGAACCTTGCTTCTAGCTTCTCACGATTACAAGGATCAACACCTCTCTCTGTTTCCGCATTATCTCGCTCAGCCCCTCCAGCAGCACTCTCACACTCCACCTCTCCAGAAACCAGACAGACCTCTATCCTGCGCCGATTCTTGCCCACATGAACTAGATTACAAAGAGCATCTCAACAGCAATACTTTAAGTAGAACTGCTGCCCGAATACTGACAACTTTCCACCCTTTTGGGAAAACCTTTGCTACGTAAGCCTTAAATATTTGCACTTTGAAGGGATCCCTTGCGGCGTACTGCAGTTCACGAACAGCATTTCAGTGCTGCATCCAACCACTCATTAGACATACAACCGCCCTCCGGTATTTGAAACAAGAGACTGAAACAGCACCTCTACCATCAGACCCCACTGAATGTCTTCCCATCAGCCTTCATCAGCCCTGGGAGACATTCCAGAGGTGGCTGTTCCCTACACACAACAGCGGATAGTTCCAGACTGCTGCCCAAAATCACAGAACCCCTAACACTATCCCGAAAGGGACTGCACTCAGCCTGCAAACTACTGCTTTCAAACACATGCAAGTTCAGAAGATAAAGTTCAGAGTCTGAGTCTGCTTCTTGCTAAGGAGGAACTCCCAGGAAGGAATTATTACTTTTGCTTAACTGAACTTCTGTAATGAATTCTCAAGATGAACTGCACTTACCCGGAACTTTTAAGGGGACAGAAAGGTCAATCTGGACCACAGGTATATGTTCCACACCTGGAGTGTCTTGGTACCGCTGGGAAAATGAGCATAGTTTATATTCTGAGCATTGCCAGACACAAATCTATACAAATAGACACACTCCAAAACATCAAGCAGTTTAATCCTTCAAATGAACATTTTAAGGGATAGGAATGGAGCAGCTCAGTACTAAATACGATGCCGTAGCAGGGTGTACTTTAAAGCCAGATAACTAATACAAAAGAGCCTACTGCTAGCTCCAGCTTTTTAACCCTGCTCCTGAAGAAGCCTTGTTGCAAGTCTGAAGACATTCTGGTTTATTGCTAATAACTGGCCACTTCAAAGATAAACTGAGACTGGAGTTGAGGAAAATGCAGCAGTCCTTAGGATACACAGGAAACAGAGCAGGGTCCTTCTCTGAGAACGGTGTTAAGAAGAGACCACCACAACCTTTTGATCCATAAAACACACCGCATGTTTCAGAGAGCACGCTGAAGGTTCTCTCTCTCTCCATTGCTCCCACCAGAGTGCCGGCAACCTGAACCCTGCCAGCACCCAGAGCTGGGACAAACCACCCGCACAGGAATTGGTGACACGGGGGCACAGAAAAGAGTTTCTCTACGGCTTTTAGAGAGTCCTTGCTAACATACACATTGCGCTTTCCACGACAAGATTGTTCCAAACTGCTCTGCAATGGGAGTTGTGCCAGTTCCCACTTCCTTATTTCTGGAGGTCCATCAGAGAGTCCCAGCAAGCTGGCAGCTCTCGTGATATGAGGTCATTTATCGGTTTCCCAACACAAACAGGACTTACAAAAAATGTCTGCAGGTAGCCACTCCAATTGGCACACTAAGGAGTGATCAGAACTGCAGTGGACATAAACAGAACGTCCCAGAGGGAAGCTGCAGCTCTGACATTTGTGAACCTTCCCACAGCTACACGAGAAGCCAGCAAGAGATTTTAATTCAGACTCACTCACCTTCTGGGGGGAAGGAGAGCTTTTAATATAAAATGGGTTGTTTGCCTGTTCCTGTTTCCGGGCTTCTCGACGCTAAAAGTGAAGGAGTATTTGTAGTTAGAATGTTTGTCTATAAGCAAAGAGAGATAAAAGGCATCAAAGTGCAAAATGCAATCTCTGGGAATTTTTTGAACAATACAGAATAGAAGCTTGTGTATGATAAACCAGCTTTGAGTTACAAGATGTAGTAGGATACGAGTACTGTTACTACTATAACTGAAATTCCTTAGAACACCCTTTCTTTGCTTTTTTAATTGCAGACTAGATAGTAACTTCCTGAAGATCAGATTTTGACAGCAATTGAAATGTTTCTATTTACATTTTTGCAAAGAGAGGAAGAAGTGAAGATTCTTATCAGTAAGAAGTTTTGTCT
>WKFP01014612.1:269439-293737 GCA_011057875.1 Pterocles orientalis | reverse complement strand
TGATTTCAGTAGTTTTACCTCCCTTCAAGAATTTACGCTGTCCACTAAAATCAACCAACCTGACAAAGGTCGACCACTTAGCGATGCGTTCTTACCTGGCAGGCTTCCCTGAAACCAGACTGCATGTGAGCGTGACACAGACATAGCAGTGCAAGCACAGAAAGAGAGAGACAGAGACGTGAGAAAACGTGACAGGAGAGCACACCGACTCATACGAAGTGGAAAGAGAATGGATGGAAACAAAAGTCCAAAGATGCCTCCTGGAGTACAGCACTCCGAAACTGCTCTGCTCAGTGTTTTCTCTGCTGTCGAGGCTCGTCACACAAATTCGAGCTCTATAGCCAGAAATTCATTTCCTTTTATACATTTGTCCCCTGCAGACTCAGAGGAATGCGACTAGCTCATGAAAAAAGTTTTTCAGAGACCGTTCTTTCAATTTTTATAAGTGCTACATCAGTTCTGTGCAAGGTGCCGAGGGGCCAAACCCCTACAGCTTTGAGAATCGCAGAGAGCAGCAGAAACTCTAAAGTTCAGTATCAGAGAGAAAGAGATGCTACACATGCACACCGTGCCTGCAGAGCCTTCAGAACTCGACAGGAGGCATCCAAGGACCACAAATCACAATTCTATTCAGTATGACTATTCTGTAAAATGGCAACTTAAAAAAAGATCTCCATGTACAATATTGAACAGCCCACTTCTGCCTCTCACGTGGCATGCGGGGATTCGGGGTCTGCTGTGCTGCAGGCTGGGGTGCCAGCGCTGGGAACGACTCCAGGAGCTGAAAGGGGACCGTGCTCTGGGCACAGGTACAATACGCGGGTCACTCTGTCACATCAGAACATTTTTCAACAGTGGCACAACACAATGTCCACAGGGCAATGGGGATGCTACAGACGGGTGGCTACTGGTCAGATCGCCACACCGCAGAGCGCGCAGGGGCTGAGATGAACACAGACGCACGCAGGTGACGCAGTGACAGTGCAGGTTAGATCAGAGTTACTGGGCACACCCTAAAGCTCAGGCTAACGTCCTCACATCTGATGGCAGCTACATGGCCTGTGCTTCCAGACTCCATCACACAAAATTATTCCCCCGCCCCTCCCCAAACCCCCACGATTTCAGCAGCTTCACGTTCATCACCTCTGCTGCAGCAGGAACCCAAGCCTGGATGAGCACCTAAGGTCACACCCCAGACATGGTGAGAGACTCCATCCTTTCACCTAGTGGGCTGCAGACAGTGTCTGTGCCTGCTTAGCGCCAGACCTGCATTCTGTTAGCAACTAAAGAAATTCACATACAAACCCGTCACTTACTTGTCCAGATCTATATCAAGTGCCTTATAGGGATCATTGGGATCTTTGTCATCTTCGTCACTGGGCAAAGCATTCTGCAGGAGAGATAAGAGACCAGCCACTGAAGAAGTGAACCGCAATTTCAAAACGAAAGCTCTACAAGCCCCAAACCAGTTTAAGGTGGTTGACCCTGGAACAGGCCAGCCTGCAGCCAGGCACGGTGTTACAGGAACAACGCACTTTAATGCAGTGACTAATTTAAAACAGAAAACCATTCCTCACAAACGGCAAGATACGAATTGCTGCTGGTTGGTTTTGATTAAAGGAAATTTTAGGAACAAATACAGATGATAATTAATTGCGTATGCTAATGATGTAATCAGCTGCAAACCTGCTGACTAGACAGCAAGTGAACGTCAAAGCAGCAGAGCACAATAAATGCAGTGACTATTTGGCCAGTGTTATTTTTATAGCAGAGATGCATATGGTTTGTTTTGTTGGGGTTTTTTAATAGCCTCAGTGGCAATTTTTGTCTTTTTGTGCACAAAAGGACAATCATTTCTTGCAAGGAACAGCCTGGGACCATCTCAATCAGTCATTTCTTAAACAGCTTTGCAAGAAATCAGAGCTCTTGAACTGCAACAATACAGACTGGCAATTCTTGGTGAAAAACCTTCCCAGAAGAGCGCAGAGATAACCCCCACGACTCAGATGACCCACCAAAGCCACTGACCTCCGGCATCTCTTCTGTTATGATATCGACATGGTGAGCGGGAGCAATATCCTCCTCACTCTCCGTGTGCAGAGAGTTATGGCGATGATGTTTCCCCCTCTTCTCCTTTTTCTGTTTTTTCTTTTTCTTGTCTTTCTCCAGTTTCTGTTTATGTCTTCGCTCTTCTTCCAGTTTCACATACTGGTCAGACATAGGCATTCCTGCGGAGGAAGCCAAACTGCTTTCAGGCCACAGTCCACACGGACACTCATCACTGAAACCAACACGTTAGGAGTGAACCTTGCTTCTAGCTTCTCACGATTACAAGGATCAACACCTCTCTCTGTTTCTGCATTATCTCGCTCAGCCCCTCCAGCAGCACTCTCACACGCCACCTCTCCAGAAACCAGACAGACCTCTATCCTGCGCCGATTCTTGCCCACATGAACTAGATTACAAAGAGCATCTCAACAGCAATATTTTAAGTAGAACTGCTGCCTGAACACTGACAACTTTCCACCCATTTGGGAAAACCTTTGCTACGTAAGCCCTAAATATTTGTACTTTGAAGGGATCCCTTGCGGCGTACTGCAGTTCACGAACAGCGTTTCAGTGCTGCATCCAACCACTCATTAGACATACAACTGCCCT
The DNA here is from genome assembly GCA_011057875.1 of Pterocles orientalis. Lineage (NCBI taxonomy): Eukaryota > Metazoa > Chordata > Aves > Pterocliformes > Pteroclidae > Pterocles > Pterocles orientalis. Next base: position 291,079 of record WKFP01014612.1, on the reverse strand, counting down.
CTGGTATTTGAAACAAGAGACTGAAAACAGCATCTCTACCATCAGACCCCACTGAATGTCTTCCCATCAGCCTTCATCAGCCCTGGGAGACATTCCAGAGGTGGCTGTTCCCTACACACAACAGCGGATAGTTCCAGACTGCTGCCCAAAATCACAGAACCCCTAATACTATCCCGAAAGGGACTGCACTCAGCCTGCAAACTACTGCTTTCAAACACATGTAAGTTCAGAAGATAAAGTTCAGAGTCTGAGTCTGCTCCTTGCTAAGGAGGAACTCCCAGGAAGGAATTATTACTTTTGCTTAATTGAACTTCTGTAATGAATTCTCAAGATGAGCTGCACTTACCCGGAACTTTTAAGGGGACAGAAAGGTCAATCTGGACCACAGGTATATGTTCCACACCTGGAGTGTCTTGGTACCGCTGGGAAAATGAGCATAGTTTATACTCTGAGCATTGCCAGACACAAATCTATACAAACAGACACACTCCAAAACATCAAGCAGTTTAATCCTTCAAATGAACATTTTAAGGGATAGGAATGGAGCAGCTCAGTACTAAATACGATGCAGTAGCAGGGTGTACTTTAAAGCCAGATAACTAATACAAAAGAGCCTACTGCTAGCTCCAGCTTTTTAACCCTGTTCCTGAAGAAGCCTTGTTGCAAGTCTGAAGACATTCTGGTTTGTTTTATTGCTAATAACTGGCCACTTCAAAGATAAACTGAGACTGGAGTTGAGGAAAATGCAGCAGTCCTTAGGATACACAGGAAACAGAGCAGGTTCCTTCTCTGAGAACGGTGTTAAGAAGAGACCACCACGACCTTTTGATCCATAAAACACACCGCATGTTTCAGAGGGCACGCTGAAGGTTCTCTCTCTCCACTGCTCTCACCAGAGTGCCGGCAACCTGAACCCTGCCAGCACCCAGAGCTGGGACAAACCACCCGCACAGGAATTGGCGACACAGGGGCACAGAAAAGTTTCTCTACGGCTTTTAGAGAGTCCTTGCTAACATACACATTGCGCTTTCCACGACAAGTTGATCCAGATTGTTGCAAACTGCTCTGCAATGGGAGTTGTGCCAGTTCCCACTTCCTTATTTCTGAACTGGAGGTCCATCAGAGAGTCCCAGCAAGCTGGCAGCTCTCGTGATATGAGGTCATTTATCGGTTTCCCAACGCAAACAGGACTTACAAAAAATGGCTGCAGGTAGCCACTCCAATTGGCACACTAAGGAGTGATCAGAACTGCAGTGGACATAATCAGAACGTCCCAGAGGGAAGCTGCAGCTCTGACATTCGTGAACCTTCCCACAGCTACACGAGAAGCCAGCAAGAGATTTTAATTCAGACTCACTCACCTTCTGGGGGGAAGGAGAGCTTTTAATATAAAATGGGTTGTTTGCCTGTTCCTGTTTCCGGGCTTCTCGACGCTAAAAGTGAAGGAGTATTTGTAGTTAGAATGTTTGTCTATAAGCAAAGAGAGATAAAAGGCATCAAAGTGCAAAATGCAATCTCTGGGAATTTTTTGAACAATACAGAATAGAAGCTTGTGTATGATAAACCAGCTTTGAGTTACAAGATGTAGTAGGATACGAGTACTGTTACTACTATAACTGAAATTCCTTAGAACACCCTTTCTTTGCTTTTTTAATTGCAGACTAGATAGTAACTTCCTGAAGATCAGATTTTGACAGCAATTGAAATGTTTCTATTTACATTTTTGCAAAGAGAGGAAGAAGTGAAGATTCTTATCAGTAAGAAGTTTTGTCTGTGAAAACAAAAAGGTCATAAGCAGGAAAGGTGGCTGTTGCTGAGAAGTCACATTACAGCAATTCACAGAAGCCACTAAAGCCCCCGAGCGAAGGTGCTGCCTCTTCTTCTGCTGATACAGAGCACACAGAGAGAAGCACACCAACAGAGAAGGTCTGTAAAGAACCCAAATGGCTGCAGAGCTCAGCACAAGTGTCCAAACTCAAGACCCTGTACTTCCGAGTGAACTGCACTAGACGCCCCAGTTTACAGGTGGGGTTTTCACACGAGCCATGTTTTTATAATATCTTATTTCCATTTGGACAAGATAGGCAAGGTGGACTTCCAAGAGAGCTTTATATTGGATGGATTCCACAATGCCTACAAAAATACCAGCATTCAAATAGATATATTTTGTTTACATCAAATCATCGTATCTCCTGAGCTGCAGAGAGCAGGACGACTCCCTGGCTACACAGAGGATCCACAACAGCTCCAACTCCTTTAGTAGCGCTTCCAACATTACTACTGAATTATGTAAACAAAAGCATTTTAACATTCACTCACTCTGGCCAGTTCCTCTTCATCTATTTCTGGCTGCCTGTGTCTCGAATGCCTTTGTTCCTCATCATGAAAAATTGTTTTGGGCTTTTCATCTTCAGACTCGCTGTCTGACGGAGGTTCATTGATCCAGGCATCAAGGTCCAAGCTGGTAAGAATCGAAGTAAACAAATAGCTTGACTCAGTACCCCTGCATATTTCAGTGTTTCTCATCATATCTTTACTATTTAAGAGTTTAAAAGTTTAAATAAGGCTTTGCGAGACGTTACCCCTCCGGAACTGGGACTTTCTTCTGTGCTTTAGGAGCCACAGGGTTCAGTTCGCCAGCAAACAGGGCTATTACTTCCTCAGCTACAGGTACTTCTTTTATTTGTAGCTTCTGGATATATTTTATTAGTTGCAAGATGCAAGAAGCCTAAAAACAAATGCAGAAGTAATTTCAGAATAAATGTTAACACAAACTGAAGCAAAAACTCAACTGCAACGGAAGTCAGCAGAAGAAAACTGTTCTCCTCCATTAAGGGGAGCAGCACAAACTGCAGGTGTAGAGCAAACGTTAAAAAAAAAAAAAAATCATGTTAACCCCCTCTTCTAGTTGTGTCTTTTTTGTGTCCCTAATTAAAATTAAATTGTTTTGCATGAAATTCTTGCAAGCAGAGGTGGTATCGAACTGGAATAAGGTCAGGGCTCTGACATGAGACGTCAGCCCTCTTCCCAGTCCACTACTTCTAGAGCTTCTCCTCCACTGAGCTCCCCAAAGTCCAGAACACACACGCACACACACACATGCACGTCCACAGAAAGTGACATATAAGCTCCAAGATAAATAAGAGACTTTGTATGATACAAAGTAATTCTGCTCTCTTACCCTCTCCTGAACTTCTAGATCCGCACTCTGTACAAACTGAGGCAGCCGGTCAATCATCAGCTGCGTGATTTCCTGAGCTGCTTCCTTTTCCCCGGATTGCTCTTTCTTCTGTAGGATGGAGGCGTAGAGCTTCACCATGTTCTGGACATAAACCGCCTGGATGTGGCCCGGTAGCGTTGTAACTTTAGGCCTCAACATGGCTTCTAAAGTTTGGTTTGCTTCTTCGAGGTGCCTGTAACGAGACGTGGACAGATGAAAGACAGCAACTGAGAAATTTCAACACTTCCTCAGTCTTTACGGAGAAAAATTTTTCAAAAATCTTGGCTGCAACACAAAGTACTACGACAGGACGTCCTACAAACACATAACCGTTTGCTCTCTGTGTTTTCCCCTTCCAAATTACAGTATTAACACGGCACAGAAGAATTTGCAGCTTTATCCTTTTACAGAAGGGGATGAACACTTGCTTCAATAATTTCACGCTCTTATTCAAAACCGTCTGCTCGTGCCAAAACAGAAGATGTTCAAAAAAGTTACTGGCCCATGAGGAGTGCAAAGCTAAAGTGCTTTCAAAGTGAAAATGGGATCAAACTGTTCTCTTGCTTCTTCATCTAGTTTTCTTCGTAGAATTTTTTTTACTTCAATAAAGATCTGAGCCATACAGCATTCCCTAAAAATATCACACCTACTCTGTGAATTTAAACTGGGACCAGTGCTCAGAGTGGCAATTACAAGAAAAAACACCAAACCAGATGATAAAAGGGAGACTAGAGGATCGTGGTCTGTCCAACTTCCCAGAGTGAAAGCTCGGTAAGCACGTGTATATGCACTCACAACCAAGAGACAAAAACGTGTTTAATCTAAAAGACACTCTTGCCATGAGAGCATTGAAAATTGTGCTACTACGGATACACCTAAATTTTGAGCAAAAAAAGATGACTTCTAATCCTCAGAAAGATTAGGTTCTGCAAAAACCTTTCAACAAGGCAAGAGGGAGGAGAGCAAACACTAAGGCAGCCAAACGTGGTGAGTGGACGTTTGCCCTATGATATAAGCAGGGTTAGACCTTAATGGTCACGCAGTTCCTTCGGTGTCTTATACCCACAATTATGCCTTCCTGCATGAGTGGGCAGGACTGCAGAGACAAGGAAAAAAGACCAGATATCCCAAATGAAGTCTCTCTCTGGGCTAGAAACAGCTGAGGAGTCTTACAGGGTGAGGGAGCAGGAAAGCAGCATTCATTTCGACAGCTTGAGGGTGTATATTCCATCCTTCCCTCAAAAACACTTTGCAGTGACCCAAATTCTTTGCCCGAAAGAAGCTGCTCAAAGCGTGTCAGGTTTTCCTTGTGCACTTACTCAGAGAACTCCCCACATATCCAAGCAGCAGCATAAAGCACCTCACAGATGCCATTTCTCTGGGTGTTGCTGGCGATGAGATGAGCATTGTCCAGAAGCATGGCCATTTGAGAAACGGCAAATTTTCGAATGGCTTTAACTCTGATAGCTACATCTAACATCTGAGCTGCTATAAGATGCCCATGTCGCGTGCCTTCCAACCGGGTCAGCTCCACCAGGATGCTTATGTACCTACAAGAAGTGAAAGGGATGCAGTTTATCAGCAGACAGCCACGCATCACCATTGCTGATGATCTCAAGTTGACAGATAAGGACACTGACCATTCAAAGTTTGTGATATACTGGTAATTGGACTGACTACAGATATCTATGATTTTAGTCAGCAGCTCATCCCGGTATGTTGTCCCTTCTGCTTTATCCACGTGGATCATCAGTTTCTTCACTATCTCCATCAAGTTCTTCTTCGATACCTGTCAAAGAGTTATCGAAGGGTTGAACCACAGCCCTTTCAGGAAACACATGTTGTCACTACAAGATGTGCCTGAACTCAGAAACTCTTCCCAGGCTGAACCAAAGTTTTTAAAGCCCTCTCACGCTGTGCCAGATCTTTACTTGCTGTAAGTGCCATAAAAGATACAGGAGTTATTATCACAAGGCTACTGGGGAGAGGGGAGGAGAAAGTTGCAGGTTTTTCTTAAATATCAGCTTCCTAAACTAAAGGCTCACGAGGGCTGGGAGGAAAGGAAATGCACGCAGGAACATACCATGCCATACAGGAGATCTAAAGCTCTGAGTCGGATAGACTCATCTTTGTCATCCAGACATTGGAGAATGAGATCCTTGTGAGATTGAACTGACTTAGGATGTGTCTTCAGGATTTTGGACATAGCTAACAGTCCCAGGTACTTCACTGTGAGAGACAAAATAAAACTTCTTTCCAAATATAGAAACACTGTTTGGTGTTGAGCATGAAATCCTACTACTGAGAAACTAACTGTAATACATCTGAATAAAAACCTGTGATGAGGAAAAGAATTTTTGAGAAACAGTGCATCACAGGTTACGGTCTTTAATTTCATAATCCCACATACAGGCACATAGTTACACATATAATCTTCATCACAGTCTTCTTGCACCCCAACTTTTACCACTGATTTTAAAATGTGTCTAATATATAGAAACTATAGGTTTTGAGAACAGGTATTCTAGGATGAACACAACTTTAAAAACACTCAAGACCGGTGTATTAAGTAGAAGCCCTGTTCTCAATGGGAAAAATTCAGACAGCAGGAAAAAGATTTGCGCAAAAAAAGGATTTCCCAGTGCTCTCTGTAGTCACTAAGTAAGCATTCTTGCATTCTACTCTTGGGCTTACGCTGCTGAACACCCCTCACTACCTTCGAAGCAGCAAGCTTATAAAAAAGGACAAACCCAGAGCATGGAAGGAGAGCTGGTTTAGATTTACAAAACCACAAACAGAGGTAATAATTAATCTCATTTGTTTAAAAAAGCTCATTATTAAAAAGTGTTCACCTCCAAAAACTATTTACACATTAAAAAATTGCTTCAAACGTACCAGACACTACAATACTGAACAAGCTGTTTGGAAACCAAACAGCTCATTGCTGCTGCAATTTCTCCCCAGTGGTTGGCTGATAAAAGCTTCCATGAAGACAATCAACATACTTACAGTTCTGGTCAGAATCTTCTATCAATATCCTTAACTTCTGAACACAAAGCTGGAAAAAAGAGCGAGCCTTAAAAGTCTTAATTAAAGTAACTCTTTATACAGTTTACTCAAAACACAAGGAAGCATCCTGACCAAGACCCAAGGCCTCTAGGCAAGGGGGTCTCGTTGCATTAACAGATTTTGAACCAAAAGGAACATCTGTAGGGTTGTAGCGACAGTAGCAGCTGAATAAGAGAGTTAGGAAAACTCTCAATGAGAAGAATCCGCATTTTAAAGGAAATACGAGAATTTATATGGGAAGTGCTTCAGTCTGCAGGACCCCACCTGAGTGAGAGCGCTGCGGGGAGATATTGCTGTAACTTTCGGCAGAGGAGCACAAGCCAATCTCTCCCTGGCCTCGGTATTACACGTTCCGGCAGAACAACCAACCCTCCCCAAACCCCGGTGTCGTACCTGGATGCTAGCGCTGTGATTAGGCATTCCGGAGGACAGCGAGATCAAAACTGAAACAACAAGCACAGATTTCAGTGAACGATTTCTGTTCTGAACGAGCGCAACAGGACAGCACCTAAGGGTCCCCAGCTAGCTCTGCGCACAAGGAAAGACGCCAGGTGATGTCTGTCTGTCTGCTTGGACTTTTGGGGCTTCTGGGGAAGGAGGGGAGGTTGTTACAGAAACTGTAGGTTCATATACCTTACGAGTAATAACAGCAGGGCATGAAAAAGAGTGTAAAGGGGGGAACTGCTGGCACAAGCAGGTCCAAGCTGCTTCCATCACACTCTGCTCTCATAAAGGGTTACTCCACTGACACCGCGTAGCAGCCAAGACCGTAAATATGTCACCAGTTACCCTATAGCTGAATTCTGAAGTGTGCACTTCTCTAACGTAAATGAGATGCAGCAATGGATCCCAGAGTTTAATGTAATTAGCTTGGAGCTTTAATCAAGCCAGCAAGACTCAAGGCAGGAATCAGGGCCCATTTTGACTACACTGGACATCTGTGAAGCTCTGGCAGCGCACAGCCCCACAGCGGAGAAGGTGCCGCTATGGGGTTCACTGCTGCTGTCACGTAGCATGTCCACACCAACGCCAACTCCTGCTGAGCGAGTGACACACGCTGACCTTAGTGACTCGTACATAGGGGGGCACTTTGCTCTCCACAGTCCTGCAGAGCTACCTTTCAGAGGAGCGTTGGATGCTGCCGTTATGGGTCATGCAAAGAGCCGGGAGGTGTAAGGTGCTGGCACACAGCTGCACATCGCATCTTCCGAATCTGAGTTTTACATCCCACTCTTCAAACAGGCCCCGAGGTGTCCTGGGTGTGTGAATTTCCCTTTGACCCTCAGAATTATCCTGCTGTATCTCAGGCAAGCACACCCTCATCCACAACAGAATTAACCCCCGTGTCCTTTTTCTCCCATCATAGTGTCCTGGCACATTTCCCCGAAGGAATGAAGGAACACAAGGTGACAGCTCACCCTCGCCTCTCTGAACCGACCCAGCACAGCAAGCTCCTGTAGCCTCATCCACAGCCCTCACAAGAGACAAGGCTTATGGCCAAACTGCAGATGTCAATAACCCTCTACTTCCACGCTATGATCGAAAAGTGCCAAGTGCCTTTGTTCCTCTCCATCCCCATGATGAAGCTCACATCCCTTCCCCACCCAGAAATAGAAACCATAAATAATTATCTCAATGACTTCCTTTAGGGAATTGCATCAAGTTTTTTAGCCATGAAATTGTAGACACAAAAAATAAATCTGCTCCTTCAGCACATAAGAAAACTTTGTCAGTGTGTCCACGAGGCATCAGTCTTTATTTCTATTGCTCCTGGTACATTTTGTAGTCCTAGCAACATTTAGGAGCTTGCATAGAAATAATCACTCCTTGTTAGTTACTACTTTGTCTCAGCCTTTAGCAAACACAAGATAGTAACTTCGCCTCCTCACTGACAACAAAAGATTTCAGTTACAGTCACAGTGACACAAATCAAAGCTTGCAAGGCAACGTATTTCAGTTATAAAATACACCGAGTTAGAACAAGGTTTACAGATGGTGTTAATTAATGACAAAGTTCATCATGGTTTTTTCTAGGTTGCAAAGTTCAGTTCTCACCTGCTATTACTGTGTTCACACATTCATACAAGAGAGACATGGCTGAGGTGCTGAAACAGAAATCAAGTGTTTAAATAAGGAATAAAACCAGCACATTTGGAAGAGTCATCAGCAATACCTTGGAGCTAGTTAACACCTTTAATTACACAAGAAATTGCCAGTATTCTGTCCCATATACCTTTGAACTAGATGAAATTATTCCGACTTAAAAACTGTTGGGGGGCAGGAAGGGCTACTGACTATTTAACAAAAAATAATCTTCTCAGAGAAGCAGCAAGTAACAGCACTGTAACACAAGGAATGGGGAAGGAAGCGGTTACTCAAAACCTCAGTACCAGTCACAGAGCACTGAAGCAATCTTGTCCGAGGATCAAATCAAATCCTCTGCCCAAGGTCAAAAATTCACAATAAGGCAGGCAGCCGGAGAACCGCAAGCGTGTCTCCGAAGTGAAGGAGTCTGGCACAAAGAGCAGACTCTTCCAGGTCTCTGTAAGTGAGCCACTCATTTTCAATGTCCGATTCCCCCCAAAACTTAAATTCAAGACAACTTCTGCCAGCTGAACACCCACAGTGCAATTCTGAGGATTTCCAGGATCGACCCAAGAGGGAAACGCAGCAAACCTCACAGCTAGCGAAGGAGCAGCCTCCGGCAGCAAGGTCTGCAAAGAGCAAACGGCTCTGGAGCCGCAGGCAGCAGTGACGCTGGAGGCCACTCAGCACACCGTATACGTGACTCCAGCACGCTCGGAACCAAGATGATCTTTTTCACTTCCTATCCATTTTGTGGTGGCTGGCAGGGTGGCTCGCCTTACGTGTGATATGAGGTCTGAGATGACTGAACGGAGACCAAACCGACCAGGATTAAGTTCTCACCAATAATAAAACGAATGACTAATGCGGGAGTTGGGGACTGGCAGAGGCAGGATTGAAGACATATGGTTCATCTCCCCGCTTTTTGTGGCCAAGCAGTGTTTCTGCTGAATTTGTCACTGCTGCAAAACCCTTCTTTAGGTATTTGGATAGAAGGCTGCTGGCTGGTCTGCTCTGAACCAGCCTTAAAGGTATACTAGGAAGACGGACAGAAATTGGCCAGAGCTGCTCTCACGGCTACATGGATATCCTCTTAAAATTTCCTCATTCCCATCTATTTCCTTGCTCTGCCACATGAAGAGAAACAAACCTTTTAACTTAACTCATGCATAAGATCACACTTCCTTTTCCTAGCTGGGAAAATACACGTCCCTCCAAGACATCCACTTTCTGATTTCAGTTCAGAATTAGATGCAAACCAACACTACAAACCAGCTTTAACAAGGGACAAGGAAATATCTTCAAATTTATCTCACCTATATTTAGGACATATATTAAAGAAACACGATTGGGCTGACAAAAAGAGAGAAAGAACTTTAACATACTCCTTGCCATGCTGTTTTGCTGGGTAAGGGACTTGCAAAGAAGTCAAAAACCAAATATGCAAATGCGTGTAGGTGGAACAGAAGCGGCAAATACACAGCCGAGCCTTTTTTACGCCGGAGTTTTCATATATGCTCTATAGTCACCTCCGGCATAAAGCAAAGTGAAAAGAAAGCAAACTGCTCCAATTTTCATGCCTGCTTTGGAGAAACTCATGCTCACACTGAGACACCCAAAGACATTCCTTTAAGGTATTTCATCTTACTCAGGTTTTTCTGAAATAATAGTCCTGATGCGATACTTAGAGCCAATCTATCGAGACTCAAGAAGTTCAGAAAAGCATCCGCAGACCTGGCTCCTGACCTACCCAACCGGCACTTCACCCATCCCCAACGAACCCTTTGCTGTACATACCTGTGGATGAGGTTGGTCAGAGGCTCAATTAGTTTCTTTCCCAGCCTAGGTTCTAACGGAGTAAGAGCACCAAACTATTAAAAAAGAAGCACAGACAAGAAAGTCATTTAATAGCTGCTTTTAAATAGTATAAAAACATGATTTAAATTGTAGCTCATTATATTGAAACCAAGCTATATGAAAATATTTTTCTCTTTGCTTATGTTCACAAACATTAGAAGATTTTCCCAGTTTTATTTGTATTTAATTGTAACTATGCCTCCAAGCAAGAAATCTATTTTCACACCCAAGACAACTAATTAGAGCCCCAATCCTGTAAATATGAATCCAGAATACTTGCCAGTTTTATAATTTTAATGAGAACCCAATTATTGGTTGACGATGTCATCAACTTGAAAAACAGTGGAGCAAGGGAAAGGTAGTTTTTGGGATTGCGTCGAGCCAGCTCACAAATAACATTTACTGCAGCAGACTGCACACCTGGGAAAAAAGTGGGAAAAGCAGAAATCTCATCAACGCCTTAATTGTAATTGAAGTTTCTGGTGCAGAACCCCCAGAACAAAAGCAGCTAAAGCTTCAGACTTGTGTCCAGGAGGAACAATTCAGCCTTATTACCAACCTGAGGTAGTGAACGAAAGACAAGAATGCAAAAATAAACTGAGAAAGGATTTAATTTAATGTTGGCTACTTTCTAATATATCAACAAGCTGGATATCTGCTTCGGGTCCAGAACAGGACACTGCCAGCCTCCTTCCTCCCCTACTGTGATACCTTGTTTGTGGGACACAGACAACGCAATAATCCATAATCCTACCCACCAAAAAGTTTCAAAACCCTAATTTTTTTAAAACGTGTTGTTTAGACTTAACTACAACACAAAAATCATGAATCCTTAAACCAGTCTGACTAGACAAGTTCATTCCTAATTGCTCAGCCTCTAAATTGACTGATTTACATTTGGAATTTTTTAGTCTAGATTTCCGGTGAAGCAGTCCTTTTCTCTGTGAATCCTACCAGGTATTTTCCTCCTCCGTGTGCAGGTGAGGGGGCGGTGTGTTTTGCTTTCTTCAGAAACATTGTCCCTGGAAGATGCATCCTGCACACCCACATCAAATTAGTCTAGTACATTAATTTAATTTCTTCCTCTAAACAGACACACAAATCAACTGGAGATCAGAGAACTGCATCACGCCCAGAATTCTTGAAACACGTGTATGGCATTTTTGGTGCATTTAAAGAGTTTATTTATAATGCGGTAACATCTGTTGAAACTCTTATATGCTCCTCTACCTATTAAACCTGTTACCCAAAGGACGAGGACAGCATTTGTCACATTTTATTCTCTCCACAAGCTCTAAAAGCATGTACACCTAGATGTTTTGAAGCAGAAGTAATTTACTAAAATCCACTCACCAGGATCTGGATCTTCAAGTTTCTCTTTAAGGCGAGGAAACGCAGGACGGAGGGACTCTGGGTATTTCAAAAAAACTTTGTACATGATTAACACTGCCTTCTTCCTGATGTAAGGCTTTGTATGAGACATCTGTCAATGAGACAACTGCAATCAGGCTCTAAGCACATTTGTGTTGCCAGAGTTATTCTCAAGTTCCCTATGTCCACACCACTGTCTCAAAATCTTCTCCTGAGACACTCAACTACTTTTAGAAAATTAATCTTTGAGGGGAGAGCACAATCCTGTTATTTTTCACCAAAACTAACAGAAATATTCAAGGTAATCCTCTTGAGCTAACTAAGGTCTGTAAAGGCTCCCCAAAACCCCCCAGGAACAAGGTTTTCACACATAGCAGTTCTAAATTTAACAGATTTTTACCTGTTCAATCAGATTTGAACAATTTAACATTTTTTTAATTATAGGAAACGGTGATATCCATCTTATCGACTCACCAGTGTCATGATGTCATTTGCCAAGTCCCTGGCAAGATCTGGAGTAACAAAACAGGACAAGCCAGTCAGTGCAACTCCAGTATCATACTGGTTAGGGCTACTCAGATCCTAAAAAAGGAAAAACAGGCTCAAAAATTTAAGATCACACAGGATGTTGAAAAACAATTTTCTCAGACCAATTTTATTCACTCAACAGCTATGACGCAGAGCTTCTACTCCGTGGGAATATTTATATCAACTATTAACAGGAACATCCTCCAACACCTGCTAAAATACAGCCAGCCTGAGGCTTAATAACAGGCACGAGGAATCGTAATTAAACAATAGATGGATGGCTGCAACATAAAAGCAATTAGAGATATCGTACCTTGGCGGTGAGTTAGGAGTGGCAAATAATTTTTAAAAACTGATTACATGGTCACAAACATGTTTAAAATCCTAAAAAACCCAGTCTGAAATACTAACCCTGCTAAGGCACAGCCCAACTGCCATCAGCTCCACTGGGAACAGGCACTCTCGTCGAGTGCTTCAGTGTCCTACCTTACTCCCTCTATCAGAGAAACGAGATTACTTTCCTCCCAAGCTGCTGGCAGCATCATAACTTTCAGGCCATAAAGACACAACACAAACCAGGGTGTACAGTATATTTTATTGGTCAAGTTTCTTTGGACTTCTTTGCAGTCAGTATCCTACACAGTCTCTGTGGTTTTTCCGAGCTTCGGTCTCGTAACAATATTAATATTCGTACCCGAGTATGTTCGAGTACAGATTATAAAACCAGTCCTCACTGCACACAGCAGACCAGGGTCAATCCTGTTATTCCAAAACAAGAACCCGAAGTGAACAGCACAGAGCATTCCCACGTGAACCACCGCAGTTAGCCCTCCAGATTCACGCGTCCACGGAGGCTGCGGCAGGAGAGCTAAACACAGCCCGGCCTTGGGGGTTCTGTGCCATTTGCATCTCATTTGAGAACCTCTTGCAGGTGGTAGGAAATCAGATTCTACTTTAAGAATCATGAAATCTACTTCTTGCAACCAAACTTGGCAGTTCATTCTGGCTTTAATGTGTTTTGAGAACTGATAACCCCTTCCAATATAAAGTTGGTAGATCAACGATACAGGAAAAATCATCTTTATTTGTGCCTTTAAGTAAAAACTCAAGCCCAAAAAGGAATAGCCTAGCGAGGGACTGAAATTCAGTGTCATAAAATCTCCATATTAAAGAAAATGGATGGACATCGTTAGAAATATGTACTTGTCAGAGCACAAGAGTCTAAAAGATCAAGGGAAAGCACCAGTTCTTCCGGAAAGATACTGGATAACATCCCACTGATCTTTTTTAAGCAAGAAAAAGACATTTTAGCTACTTAGATGGTAAAAATGTAGGCACACCTTGTATGGGATCAGTCAAGTTTTAAAGCAGTGATACTTTCAAAAACTAAACTTACGAGCTTTCAAAATATATCTGTAATCTGACAGATAGGAAAATAATCCTGCAACCTAGTAACTCTGGAAAAACTCCAGTGATAAAGCTCTATAAAAACGAACACAACACACTCCAGCACATTAACACAGAACAACTTTCCGTACACTCCTCACAATTTTCACACACAGCTACACTGAACAGGGCACAAGCCTGATCTGTTATCACCAGAAAACGGGCCCTCACAAATTCTGCGGAGCCAAGCAGCCCATCGGAACGGGTGCATCTTCCTTCCTGCCTAAGAGACCAGCAGTATTAACAAAGGTCACTGTTGTCACCATTCACCTGATGAATGAACAGAGAGCTGGCACCAAACAGCAAGAGGGACCCTGTGGGCAGCTCCTAACTGTTCACTAACCCTTCAGCTTGGGGAACGAGAGCAGACTGTGAAGCAAGCCAACAGAACTCTACCCAAACACCGCTGTACAGATGGGAAAATACAAGCAGGGAGACAGTACAAGAAGAAATTAAGAACTGAAGTAAAAAGTTTACCTTTCGGATCTGATTAGTAGTCAACATAATTACATCCGTCCCTTCATGAAAGCACTGAGAGGCAGCTAGGTAACCGATCCTCTGTGAAAGGCAAGGAGAAAAAAATTAAAGTTTAGATTAAAAACAATCAGCAGCTTCATAAGCAACACTAAAAAGATGAACAATTAGGCAGAAGGTTTGCGTAATGGAAGAGGCATCACAGGGTTCTCTAGAAAAAGGGGTTTGTATCAGGAAAGAGGAATCTCAGACAAGTAACATCTCCAGTGACAATACGTCTGTCTGAAGGGTAACAGAACCAGTTCACCTTCTCTGCTCTGTCACAACATACAGGTTCAACCACCACAAAGATGTAGAAAGAAGGCAGGACTGGCAGTAGGAAAAATGGAGACTGTTACATTTATTTTGTCTGTGTCGACTCCTGACTTTCAGGCACTAAAGACCAATTTGGAAAATGCTCCTTACGGAGTAACATCCCACCCCGCTTGGTGAAAAAGGTCTGCAACACAGAACGTGAACAAAACCTTTCAAGAAAAATGATACAGAAATTATTACAAAATAAAATCTGCCTGCTACCAGGAATCTTAAGTGGTTTTCACATAAATACCCTGTTTAAAAAAAAGAATCCAACAGCAATTGTCAAGCGTGGTAGAAAAACCCTATACCAGCAGGCCAAGTATTATCAATTTACCATAAAAAAGAGTCTCCTTTCTTCCCACATTGAAGAAAGCAAACCAAAAGATAATGCACCGATGCATTCATCAAACACAGGAGTGAAACGCTTGGCTAGAACAGTTGTAGTTACACAGGGAACTCACTTTGAATGTAAACTTCGATGCACTCATGACTTCAATAATATTGAAAGCAGCCCAACTGATGTCGTAGCCCAGCATCTGTAACTGTGAGCAGAGAAGCCAAGATAACAAACTTGTGAAATAAGAGACTCAAGAAAATAGGTCAAGATACCTCAGAAAATTGAAGATGGAAGAAGAGTCCAAAAATAATACTTTAGGACATCTCAAGTTTATGAGTAATGTTACATTCGACGCCACATGCAGGAAGTGAAATAAGTCTCAAAGTTCCAGCAGAAGCAAGTTTTGAATAGTTTGCCTTAATTCCAGGTACTAAACATGCAGTTACATAAGCATCATTGTGAAGGGTTTCTTTCCTGGATATTTTAAAAATAAACCCAGAACAGAACGACAAAAATAACTGCTTAACAGTATTTCCCTCCTCGACAAACGACTGCGCAAAGAAACAAACACAAGTTTCCAGTGCTCATCCAACTGTGCGATAAGAAGCAATCCAGCTGAAAATAACTTTTTAAATTGGATTAGTTTTAAATCAGATCAGGTTCCTGACCTATCTCAGGAAAATAAAATTGTACCAAAACTAGCGCCAGCACAACGAACAGAAAGGGAAGACGCAGCCTCTGACGTCAGACATGTGTGGGAGCATCTTCACCTGCAGCCTGCGCTTACAACAGGCTAACAAACCGCAGCCTAAGCGAAGCAAGCAGCCAGACTGAAGAGCAGCTCCCAGACAGCAAGAAGGAGAAAAACAAAGACGCGGTGACGCCATATCCCAGCACGGCACTTACGTAGGTGAGTTTGCAGACTGCGTTTGCTTTCACTGCAATGTTGTCCTGCTTCAGCTCCTGCTTGATCTCATCGATGCACTGGGAGATGTATTTTGCCTGAGGAAAACAAACAAGAGAAATTGGGGCTCCTTTACCAGTTCTGTAGATTTCTAGCGTGTGAAGTGGGGAGAAGCAGCAGAACTCATCATCTGGAAGCACCATACCTCACACACACACTGTTTAGGTAAACAGTTCTGACAAAACTACTCATGAACAAAAACGTCACAACTCTGTTCCAAACCCAAAAGCAGCCCGAGATGTTCCTACAGTAGGCTTCCTTTCTCCTGCTCAGATCAGAGCTCTAGCTTCAAGGATTTGTGGAAAAAAAAAAAAAGTTGTTTGATGGAGATGGTGTAGCCAAGGGTCTGAGCAAACCCCGAGTTCCACCATCCCTAGAAGGCACACACTTCCCGATGGGAAGTCAGAGATCACCCGTCCATTATGTGTCTAGAAAAGAAAACTATGTCAAACGCTATTAATAACCCACAGATTTAAGGTGACTGATGAAAATACTCCAAGTTACTCTAGTTTCGGTCACACTGTACACGGAGGGCATGGCAGATGTGTGCCCACAACCGTCCTTACGCCTGAAGGGACGGAGCACGAGTCTCGCTGGGGGTCCGGGTACTTGGGGCTGTCACCCCTGCCATCCACCCCACCGACACCCTCCTCCCTGCTTCACCACTCAGACGAGCGATTTTGCCATTTACAGTAATTCAGAGAGGCAAATGTCACAACGTTTACATTTAAATATTGGACCTTCATTTCTTTCCAAACAATCACATCTGTGCTTGTGGGAGGGATGTGGCAAATGCACGATTTAAAAATATCTGTGCAGACTGTACTATAGAAGCAGGCTTAGCACACTCAGAGATCCTATCAGCTCACAATTAATTATGATTTAAAATCTGAAGGTATCTGCTACAGAAATAATGAACATTTAAAAGCAGATTAGAAAGCCATACCTGCACCAGGGCATTTCACATTCAATATAAATGAACCAACTGCCAGAGGAACCAGATCAGAAACAGATTATCCAGTTCCAAGTAAAATCCTGCCCAAATATCACTACCTTCCACCAAAAAGATATTTTCAACCCCCAGGTCTACTGGCCTGCCTTTAATTAACATTTCTCCCCTTTACACTCTATTTTGTGTTCTATCCCAACCATTCACTGGTCTTTTACAACATCCCAGAGCGATGCTCATGCTTCAAGTCATAAAAGCTTGCTCCTAGAGGCAAAGAAAGTTATTTTTATTAAACAGCAGGTGACAATAAAAAGAAATTGTACAAGGTCTGTAATGAAAGAGATACTGCAGTGATCCAGGTGACAAAAGGTAGCGCAGGGACTTCATCCTCCAAGCAGCAGCCACGTAGCAACAATTTATTTATTCATTGAGAGTCTAGCGACAGCAGAATGAGAATCCACCATCAGGATGCCCGCTGAATACACATCACTCAGAGCAGCAGCAGCTTTCCTGGTCTAACAGCTTCTACACAAGCAAAATAGTTACTTGGCTTTTCAATCCTTGCACTCAGAGGGATAAACGCCAGCTCCTCGATGGCACTGCTCGGCTCAGGTGGAAGCACACTCGGTATTTGGAGACTCTCAGTAAAAGTCTTTGTTGACCTTCACGGAGCTCCTGACCCATTCCTGCAGCCCACCAAGGACCCCGAACAGCAGCTCCACTCTCCAGCATAACAGAGCTCAGGAGGTCTGACGAAAGCAAGCTGGCAAAGGAATTTACTTGATGAAATTGCAGCTATTCCTAAATGCCTGCATTTGGGGTAGAAATACTGCCTTTGCAATGGGAATTTTCATGTTAAAGGAGGTTATGCCAAGCACCAAACCATCCTTTCCTCTACAGAGATACCCAGCTGTCCTTGATATGGGCGAGTGGATCATACGTGCCAAAACTGCAGACGGCATTGCCCCCAAACACTCCACAATGCAGAGTCCAGGCGACTTCTCTCCAGAAGCAAAAGGTTTGGGATGCTAAACCTGATGCCTGAGAGAAATTCAGGTCCAGAAAACTCCCATGGGAAGTTTAAACTAGAAAAAAAAAACAACTTCTGCTAGTAGAAAATACACACTTGATCAGAGATGCAGAAAGAAAGACTTTTACAACACGCAACTGATCCACAAACACATTGTGCCTAGCCTTGAATATTTTATGCACATGTAAGATCACGCTGGAGCAGCGTCACAGAATCCTTCCCGTGTATCTCATTGCCACACCTCGGTCAGCACAGCCAGCACTGGTTCTCAGCGGAGAACACTAACAGGCAGGTTCTCAGTCTTCACACCCATAACCAAAAAGTATTACTGTCAGTTCCCACAGCATCTACCCCAGAATTGTTTAAAAATTAGCTTCGGTTTCCTGGAAACCTCTTGGGAAGTGAATGCAAACCACTGTGTGACCAGGAGGGGGAAACAAAAAAAATAGAGTATGGAACAGTTCAGTAACGTACAGCCTGGCACTGCCGAACATGGGCTCCCGAGTCACCAGCCACCCTCGCTGGCCCCAGCAGCCCGCAGGCAAAGCCCTGCCTGCCAGGTAGCCTAACGTGACGAGCAACCTTTGGAAAAGTATATTACAGAACTCAGAACCAGATCTGAGACTAAAAAAAGGGATTCTGAAAAGCAGAAATAAGTCCTTCCAAAATAGCTGTGCTGCAAATCCTAAAAGACTGCAAGGAACGACAGACCCTATATATAGAAAGCTTTAAAGGATCAGCCGGTATTAGCTTTTTGTTAATCGCTGTGGAGTAGCACTGTCATGAATGAGCAATATGCAGAAAACTGACCTGTTCCGTCTCTCAGTTGAATCTGAACCCCAAGCACCACACCCCAGCCAGATTCACTACCACGTTTAACGTCTATGGAAATATGATGGAAACAAGATGCACGTGCGGATCTTTAGCAAAGCTCTTCCCCAGACGCTGGCTGGTGGAACCGCTGACCTCTGCAAAGCACCGGACAGGAGGATGCATCAAAGCACTTCCACGCTGACGGATACCCTCGGGCCCCACGCTGCAGCCTGCAAGCTGCTCAGTTCAGCCCGCCAAAGGGAGAACCATCACTTGATAAAATGAAAAAAACCCCCAAAAAACCCAAAAGGCTTAAAACGCTTTCAGGAAAAAATAAAAACCTATTTACACACAGGACAAAATCTGGATACTCCTCCCAGCACTGATTTGCTGATAGTTTTTGCACAAATCCTTTTAATATAGTGATTTCGTAGTGTAGTAATTGAAAATAAAAAAAATAAGTATATCCCAGGATATAACTGGCTCAGTTTTTCCTTAAATACTTTTGAGAGCCATGAAGAAAGGAATGCAGAAGGAAAATACTTCATTGTTCATTTATGCTCACAATATTAATTACAATATATTTAACTATTAATTCCTTACTAATTCTGCAACAGTCTCATCTGAGGTCTTCCCAGGACACTACTCAAGTGGTCCCACATTTTGACCAGCCAGCTGAGGAGCGTTTCCAAGTCACAATATTTACAGACCTTCGGACATTCCCAAGCAGGGCGATTCTAAGGAATCTTTCACTGCTGGTGCAGTGGAGAACAAACAGCCCTTAAGTGAAAGGACACCCTCGGAAGGATGGCAATCCAGGCCAAGCTGCAAGCCCACAGTGAAAAGCTGAAGGACATACGATAACACAGGGAAAAGAGCCGAGAGGAGCTCTTTTATCCGCGCTAGGCTGCCAAGTGGGAAAGGAGCCCTCCCCAACGCAGTGGAAAAGGCTCCTCGATGAAATGCTGCAGCGACCACTTGGGGGAAGGTTTTCTCTCTCGGGTGTCTCTCAGAAAGAGGAAGATTACAGAAACCCCGGAGCAGCGCGGCTAAAACCAAGTGAGGGATGCAGATGTTGGCAGTAACGACTCAAAGCTGTCAATACAGCACAAAGTCCTAACTGCCATTTCTTAATGGATTCCACCAAACAAGCATTTTATAGCCATTAACAAAATACACAAGCTAATTTTTTAAATAAGCCCAAATTCCTCAAGAATTCCAAGATCTCAGGCCAGAAAATGTGTGCATTTAAACCAGCGCGAGTGGCTAAAATAAGAACACAGGTATCGCGAACCAGACACAATCCCTTTGAAACAGAGGGAGGGAAGAAGGCAAAAGTGGGTCATGGTAAGAAGCCAAAATGTCAGTTTATAGGATTTTCCATTTCCCAAGCCACGTTTTCTGAATTAACTTTGAAAAACATTTAACACTTCTTTCCAAGCTCTGGCCAAGACAGAACTTGGGGTTTGCTGACAATTTCAGAGAGGTTCACAAGAGACTTTTTTTCAAGCAATATGTGAACAAAGTTGAAAAATCACAGATCTAACAGAACAATTTCATTTCTAGGAAATGTGACTGCTGTACTTTCATCGGCTCACAAGAAGATTCTAATGATTTGACTGGATATCACTGCAGAGCTTTACATTAATCACAAAACCTATTCATTACCAATAGTCTTAAAGACGCTGTACTCTTATCTCAACCACATACCATCTTCCAAACCCAGCAGAAGGCCAACTCACATCCTTACCGCTTTGGGTTACAGTCCAGGGAGCCAAATGGAGCCGAATCCCCCACCAAATCCTTGAGGATTCAGCCTCAATCCACTGGATCTGCCACAGCCGATCTGAGATTCAAACCTGTCACTTACGGCAACAGCAAAGCGCTTTCCACCCAGATGGAACAGCAAAACATCAGTAAAACGTCCCTATTTCTCTGGCACTTTGGGGGTTAAATGGAGTGCTTCAAGGAAAGGATGATTAGCAGCTAAGGCCACAAGGAGAAAGATATGATCTGTTATAAATGTGTAACTACGCCCTTCTAAAACAGAAAAAAATTGGAGTAGAAGCTAAGTAACTGAAATAAACACAAAAGGTGACATTCATTTTAAGCACTGTAGGATTTGTCTTTTTTTGTTGCACTTTGAGACACATGCTTGCCATCAGCTCCGTGAAATCACGCTGAGCACGAACACATGATGATCTCACATGAGAGGAAGATGCCCCCTGCTCCAGCTTCCAGGAAAACAGCAGCAACTGCCCTTCCTTTTTTTTTTAAAAAAAAAAAAAAAAAATCTCAATAAATACCACCTGTGGGATGCAAGCCACATGACGACCACGATGCTTAACACAAAAGGCAGATACACCCCAGACACCCTGCGTAGGTGAAACAACTTTTGAATTTGTGCTTCAAGCAGAAGATCCTGCTACATGCACATCACAACTGAGCTGCCACCTCTTAGGCTGGGAATAAATCACTTGCCGGGCTTCTATCAAAACCCCCAAAAGCCATACTTCACACCACCAAACACTAGTCAAACAGAATTTATACACCTACAACTGACTACTGGACCTGAAACACAAGTGTAGTGCCATGACAGCACAGAACGAATCAACTGAAGTAACGGACAAAAGCAAAACGTGCCGCTTTCCCGTCCCTCGGACACAGCGTCAATACTGTCGAAAAAGCTATTTGAGATAAGCAATAGGATCCTTTTTTAAGATGACTCCATGTCTGGTTAGAAAGAGAATCACCTTGGGATTCAACGCTCACAATTAACTTCACCAAAACCACCAACCAAGCAAACGAGAGACGCGTGGAACAGTTTCAGCAACAACGGAGAAACTGCGCAGCGTTCGCTTCGGCCAGTCTGCAGCAGCCAAAAGAAAATGGTGCAGAGGGTAGTCAGATGCAACAGAGCTCAGAAAACATGTTACAACTTGAAAGGCATTTTGACAAAGCCAAGTTTATCTTTCACTCAGCTGCTGATGAACAGTATTGCTCGCGTGGTTTATCGTGCCTTGGTTTGTCTTTGCTTTCCAGGGATTTATCCACTCACCTCGCAGCTAGCCTTAAGATCCCAGAGCAATGTATGGTTCTCCTCAGTGATAAATGCTGGAGGCATGAAGATGAACCTTTGC
>WKFP01014612.1:253935-265005 GCA_011057875.1 Pterocles orientalis | reverse complement strand
CAGCCAGATTCACTACCACGTTTAACGTCTATGGAAATATGATGGAAACAAGATGCACGTGCGGATCTTTAGCAAAGCTCTTCCCCAGACGCTGGCTGGTGGAACCGCTGACCTCTGCAAAGCACCAGACAGGAGGATGCATCAAAGCACTTCCACGCTGACGGATACCCTCGGGCCCCACGCTGCAGCCTGCAAGCGGCTCAGTTCAGCCCGCCAAAGGGAGAACCATCACTTGAAAAAATGAAAAAAAACCCAAAAAAACCCCAAAAGGCTTAAAACGTTTTCAGGAAAAAAAAAAAACACCTATTTACACACAGGACAAAATCTGGATACTCTTCCCAGCACTGATTTGCTGATAGTTTTTGCATAAATCCTTTTAATATAGTGATTTCCTAGTGTGGTAATTAAAAATAAAAAAAATAAGTATATCCCAGCATATAACTGGCTCAATTTTTCCTTAAATACTTTTGAGAGCCATGAAGAAAGGAATGCAGAAGGAAAATACTTCATTGTTCATTTATGCTCACAATATTAATTACAATATATTTAACTATTAATTCCTTACTAATTCTGCAACAGTCTCATCTGAGGTCTTCCCAGGACACTACTCAAGTGGTCCCACATTTTGACCAGCCAGCTGAGGAGCGTTTCCAAGTCACAATATTTACAGACCTTCGGACATTCCCAAGCAGGGCGATTCTAAGGAAGCTTTCACTGCTGGTGCAGTGGAGAACAAACAGTCCTTAAGTGAAAGGACACCCTCGGAAGGATGGCAATCCAGGCCAAGCTGCAAGCCCGCAGTGAAAAGCTGAAGGACATACGATAACACAGGGAAAAGAGCCGAGAGGAGCTCTTTTATCCGCTCTAGGCTGCCAAGTGGGAAAGGAGCCCTCCCCAACGCAGTGGAAAAGGCTCCTCGATGAAATGCTGCAGCGACCACTTGGGGGAAGGTTTTCTCTCTCGGGTGTCTCTCGGAAAGAGGAAGATTACAGAAACCCCGGAGCAGCGTGGCTAAAACCAAGTGAGGGATGCAGATGTTGGCAGTAACGACTCAAAGCTGTCAATGCAGCACAAAGTCCTAACTGCCATTTCTTAATGGATTCCACCAAACAAGCATTTTATAGCCATTAACAAAATACACAAGCTAATTTTTAAAATAAGCCCAAATTCCTCAAGAATTCCAAGACCTCAGGCCAGAAAATGTGTGCATTTAAACCAGTGCGAGTGGCTAAAATAAGAACGAAGGTATCGCGAACCAGACACAATCCCTTTGAAACAGAGGGAGGGAAGAAGGCAAAAGTGGGTCATGGTAAGAAGCCAAAATGTCAGTTTATAGGATTTTCCATTTCCCAAGCCACATTTTCTGAATTAACTTTGAAAAACATTTAACACTTCTTTCCAAGCTCTGGCCAAGACAGAACTTGGGGTTTGCTGACAATTTCAGAGAGGTTCACAACAGACTTTTTTTCAAGCAATATGTGAACAAAGTTGAAAAATCACTGAGAACAATTTCATTTCTAGGAAATGTGACTATGCTGTACTTTCATCGGCTCACGAGAAGATTCTAATGATTTGACTGGATATCACTGCAGAACCTTTACAGTAATCACAAAACCTATTCATTACCCATAGTCTTAAAGACGCTGTACTCTTATCTCAACCACATACCATCTTCCAAACCCAGCAGAAGGCCAACTCACATCCTTACCGCTTTGGGTTACAGTCCAGGGAGCCAAACGCAGCCGAATCCCCCACCAAATCCTTGAGGATTCAGCCTCAATCCACTGGATCTGCCACAGCCGATCTGAGATTCAAACCTGTCACTTACGGCAACAGCAAAGTGCTTTCCACCCAGATGGAACAGCAAAACATCAGCAAAATGTCCCTATTTCTCTGGCACTTTGGGGGTTAAATGGAGTGCTTCAAGGAAAGGATGATTAGCAGCTAAGGCCACAAGGAGAAAGATACGATCTGTTATAAATGTGTAACTACGCCCTTCTAAAACAGAAAAAAATTGGAGTAGAAGCTAAGTAACTGAAATAAACACAAAAGGTGACATTCATTTTAAGCACTGTAGGATTTGTCTTTTTTTGTTGCTTGCCATCAGCTCCGTGAAATCACGCTGAGCACGAACACATGATGATCTCACATGAGAGGAAGATGCCCCCTGCTCCAGCTTCCAGGAAACAGCAGCAACTGCCCTTCCTTTTTTTTAAAAAAAAAAAAAAAAAAAAATCTCAAGAAGTACCACCTTTGGGATGCAAGCCACATGACGACCACAATGCTTAATACAAAAGGCAGATACACCCCAGACACCCTGCGTAGGTGAAACAACTTTTGAATTTGTGCTTCAATCAGAAGATCCTGCTGCACACACATCACAACTGAGCTGCCACCTCTTAGGCTGGGAATAAATCACTTGCCGGGCTTCTATCAAAACCCCCAAAAGCCATACTTCACACCACCAAACACTAGTCAAACAGAATTTATACACCTACAACTGACCACTGGACCTGAAACACAAGTGTAGTGCCATGACAGCACAGAATGAATCAACTGAAGTAATGGACAAAAGCAAAACGTGTCGCTTTCCCGTCCCTCGGACACAGCGCCAATACTGTCGAAAAAGCTATTTGAGACAGGCAATAGGATCCTTTTTTAAGATGACTCCATGTCTGGTTAGAAAGAGAATCACCTTGGGATTCAACGCTCACAATTAACTTCACCAAAACCACCAACCAAGCAAACGAGAGACGCGTGGAACAGTTTCAGCAACAACGGAGAAACTGCGCAGCGTTCGCTTCGGCCAATCTGCAGCAGCCAAAAGAAAATGGTGCAGAGGGTAGTCGGATGCAACAGAGCTCAGAAAACACGTTACAACTTGAAAGGCATTTTGATAAAGCCAAGCTTATCTCTCACTCAGCTGCTGATGAACAGTATTGCTTGCGTGGTTTACCGTGCCTTGGTTTGTCTTTGCTTTCCAGGGATTTATCCACTCACCTCGCAGCTAGCCTTAAGATCCCAGAGCAATGTATGGTTCTCCTCAGTGATAAATGCTGGAGGCATGAAGATGAACCTTTGCCATTTCATCTGTAGCAGTTTTCTGCTACATTATTTATTAGAAACATGATGCTTTACCCACCAACCCCCGTCCATCACAAGCAAAGTGAGATAACAAGACTCCTTGGGCAAACAACACTGACGGAGGAATGCAAAAAGCCAATTTATCCTTTCTTCTTGTCTTAATGTCTACTGAAATTATACATAGAGTGAAATTTGGCCTGAAGCATCCATCTATCCTGAACTGCCTCATAAACCAATATGAACTTTTGAACCTCATTTTTAAAATTCAGAGACACTAAGCAAGTAGTGTGCACCTACCAGTCCCAGAGCAGATACTGAACAGCCCCAAACCAACCACCACAGCACCATAAGGCACTGCAGAAAAAACCCACACATGATCTCCTGAACGGGTACGTAACACAGAGGGATTGGATTTCAGAAAAGAACCAAACGTAGAGTCGCAGCTGCTTGTCCAAAGGGACTCCAAGCGAGACCCAGGCCAAGGCACGCACCCAGACACGCTGAGCACCGCAGTACATCCCCGAGCACCCGGGTGTTCTGGCAGTCTCCCATGGAGAGCGCCTTTTCCATGGTTTAGCCAAAGCCAACCGAAGTGTTTCACCCAACAGAGCACCTAGGCGGGGAGCTGGAGCACAGCCACCCCAGCCATCCTGGACCCCCTCCCCAACTAAATGGGTGTTAGACAGCAAACCCCACCGCAGTCCAACAGAAATCAGCCAGCACCTCCCATCAGCAAGGCGCTAAAGATGTCCCTTAACATATCCCTGGTCTGATCAGTCCCTTCATATAAACGTCCCCAGCCTGATCACGGGATTTGTTAATTTAATTGCACGGCAATTAAAGAATCCTCAGGGGCCCGTGCTGTCTGAACCACACCTGAGCAGACCAGAGGGATGCGTCAGATAAAAGTGCTTATCCCTGCAAACACAAGATGTACTCCAACTTTATTTTTATATTACTATGCAAAAAGCTGGGCAAGTCCTTTGACAATAGATTTTCCAATTTGCTAGTTCCAGAGATGTTTCTGTGCACAATTTCAGGCTTTGATAAAGGCAGGCTTCGCTACAGGCACGCACTTGGTTGTAGCTGTAGGAAACAGTCACTTCCTCCTAAGGATCTAAAGCAGCTATTGTGTCCGAGACTCAGCTGACTGGAACGAGTTCAGAGGGAAACATCACAAAAAAAGCGCATAATAATGTATTAATACTATATAAACATGTAACACTGAAAATACTACGATTAACGCCGATTTATGCAAAGCTATGAGTAATTCTGAGCGACTGAAAGGTAAGAAGGACAAGATGGTTCGTGGCCATCGCTGACTTCTTACATTCAGAACAAATATTTGTGCAATGAAAGTAAATTTGCTCACCTGCTCCCTGCTGTACAATCATACCACCCGCTCCAAACAAACCTGCATTCCTCAGGGCTGAAGCTTAGTCACACCGCGACAGCCAGAAGTGATCTGTTCTCTGCAGCCTGAATCTGCCATGAAGAGCGAGCCCACCAGAGGAAAGTTTCAACATACACTGATGACTGCTCCCCTTTATACACCTTTAACATATGAATCGCTCAGTGAAAGCTAACAGGTTTGAAGACCTAGGTCATAAAACAAACAACAATAAAAAACAAACAGCTAATAGGAAATCCAGCACTCAACCACACAGCCTACAAACACCCTCTGATCAGCCCGCTGGCCAGCGACCGAGGAGGAAAGGCAGCACGAACCAGACATTTTGCCACGCTCACGTACACTCCAGGATTCAACAGGACTCCAAACTACTGTCCGTTATTCTGAACGTACGCTCCTTATTTAAAAAAGCACTCAACCGCCTTTATGAGCGACTAATGGCACCACTAACCCTGTTATTTTCTGCACCTTTTACCTTTCTCATACATCTTTATACATGAGAAGTATATATAATCCAGGTATATAGACTTCTTGCCACCTGGATTTCAGCAGACTCGCCTTCAGGCTGAGAAGTATTTCCATTTTTCAGCATGAACGATCAGGTTGTTTTAATAACCTAAGGAACACAAATGCTTCTTTGTGACTGGTCCCATGACTCGGTGTTTCTGATGCGTGTCCTTTAATGCTTCCCTCGCTGCTCTTCACATCACACCAGAACGAGGACAGGCAAAGCGAAAAACCTAAAGGTACTCTTTGTACACCAAATATACTCACTAACCCGCATCGTAGAGGAAGAGGCTTTTCAGTCATTTTTGTGGACACTGACGACGTTAGAGGAAATCACAAAAGGCCCCATTTTCTGCACTCAGCTCTGCGATAAAGAGCTGCATCAAAAAGCATCAAATAAACAACTCTCTGAAGATGACCACAGCACACAAATGTAGCTCGTATCTTTATTCTACTTTGACATTCCCGGCCGTTCTTCCACTGGCCTCACAAGGGGTGCAGCGTACGGGCTGTGCCATTTCTTAGGAGGAGGTTCCAGACAGCTCTTGTGCTCCCCGGGACCTGCTTCGGCAAAATTTTTATTTACACATGTGAGAAAGCAATTTGTCTGGAACACTTCAAACCCTCAGAAGGACCTGGCCTGGGAACAAAGCTATCAGCCTCGCTTATGCCACAGTCAATTAAGTAATATTTAACACAGGAGAGAAAGCAAGAAGCTAATGAAAGGCAGCACTAATGCAAAGCCTCAGCTGCTCCCTGCTTGTAATCACACAAGAAAAAGCCCGTTTCTTGGCTCGTGTTCCAGGGCTCCAGGCCCTTTATCTTCCGTGACACAGCAGGTGAAGCAGGGACACTGTCACACCGGGCCCTGCGACCTTGCAGGCCACTGCTAGTCGGCTTTTTCACCGATGGGTGTGAGGTCCTCATCCAACCCTCCTTTGTGTATTGTTTCCATTGCCGACTGTCTTTTCCAGTGATTCACACGCTCAAAGAATTAACAAAAGCATCTCTAGATCCACTTGAAAGTGGGTGGAATAATGAGCTCCCTTCAAAGATATTAACACGCATACGACAAGCGGCAACCGATGGAGCACCGGGGACTGAAAGAGCTGTCTGCCATCAATGAGCGGCACGCTGCCTATCAGCTGGGTTGTTTTTTTCAGTCTTGGGCATCAACAAGCTTTTTAGCATTCCTCAAAATTCCCCTTTTATTTTCCATCTCACATCCTTTACCGTTAGATACTAATCCTGCACACTGGCTGGAGGCCAGGCCGCCAGAAGATCACAGCATTGATGGTCTTGATGACAGGCTGTGCCCAAAAGACCTCTGTGATGTTAAAAGATTCCTCCAAACTCCTTACGCCATCATTTAATCTGAAAACATGTCAGAGAAGTAGCTGGAAATGTGCAGTCGAGCGCAGCAGCCCTATATTTAGGGAAAAAGGTTTTTTTAACAAGTCCACTGGCCTTAGGTAACAGCCACTAAGAAGTGAGGACACGCTGCTGGTTCGGTAAGCTCAGTCCTGAGCAGTGAAATATGTATTTTGCAGCATGAACACTCGACACACGTCTCATTTAGCATCATATCATCAATTAATTTTTTTTTTCCAACCAGAAACACTGATTGCTCCTTTCACTCCTCCAACTTGCTTCTGTACAAAACAACTTCTTCAATGTTAACCAGCAACGAGATACTTGTCACCAAACACCAGAAAATGTGAAATTTTTAATACGTTTTTTCCTGAAAGTATTGATTCCCAAAAGCATGAAGTGCTATTCCCGGCACACAGGCAGCAGATTCTCTGAAAGAGGGAGGCAGTTTTCTCAAGTTGTGAGAGAAGCGTGCACACATTTCATGCAGGACATTTTTTAACCCCTTCTGCCTCCTGAAGTGTAACTGAAAGGCACTTGACACACAGAGGGCTATGGTCCGAACAGGACAAAGCGCCACCCATTCAACATCTGTTTCTGTTGTTTTATCGTTTCAGTTTCATAAAGGAACTTCTCACCACAGCATCTGACAGCAGCTTCCTTGCTGGGACCAAACTTCTGAACTGAAACTGCAAAACTGTGTAAGAGCCAAACAGCACCGAAGGATTACCCCTTCCCCTATTTCACATCCAAGAGAACACCCCTCAACAGGAATAATTTCTTAGCTTGGAATATCAAGGAAAAAACGTGTCCTGCTTTTAGCAGCCTAGCTCCCCCCGAACCTGCTGTGTAGCATGTCCATAACAAGTCCACACAAAGTGGGAGAAATTATTGCACAGGGTACAAACCCACCTGACAGCAGATGAGACTCACTCCTTTCACTATCAAGAGGATTAATTTTCCAAATGAAAGACTGAATGAGAAATGAGAAGTGAATGCCAGTGGAGAATGGAATAGGATCAAATCCTTCATGCAGGTTTGGCTTTCCCTTAAACTTTGAACTGACACTGGAAACACCACAGAGTGTTGAAAAGTAAACACAACATGTCAAAGCAGGACAAGATCTAGCACTGTTACACCACCTCATTCCTTCCACGCCAGCCTTCACTTCGTGGAAGGATGGTGCAGGTCCAATTTTCCACAAGACTGGAAAGCAGAGGATGTCTGCAGAGAAAAGGGAGTGTGTTAACCACCTCTTCTCCTCTGTCAGCCTTACAGAAGGCCATCACCTCACTCACAGCATTTGAAACTCAAAAATAAATGGATCAGCTTTGGATACAGACCAGAAGCTAAAAGGAAAATGGCCTCTGACAGGTAATTAAGCACTCTGTAGCCAGGATGGAGCTAAAGCACCAGGGCAGCCTCCAGCGTCAGTTCCCCTGCTGAGCTGAGGATGACACTAAAGGACAACACTCAAAATGTTCTGGTAAAGAGCTTGGGGTGTCCATTCCCTTCACAACAAACCTTGGGGTACGCGCTTGAGAGTCCCAGCAACGCAGGATGGACACACAACCATCCAGCAGGTCTGCTGGAACTGAGAAACCCGTGGCCTGAACCCCGGTGACAACCCTTCAGAGCATCCCACGCTACAAACACATCCTCAGCGCAGCGGTGAAATACCAGCTACACTCACTTGTGGCTGTACTTGTGGAGGAATTGGAAAGGAATAAATTTTACTATCTTCTGTCAACCAGGAGAGGCTGCCCAAAAAGATGAGGGGAAAAAGTGATGGCAGGATTTCTGTATGATTAAATTCCAAAAGACAAGAACCAACACAAAAACCAAAATGCAAAAAGCACGAGTAAATCACAAGCCAAAGCAATAGTGATGCTTTCATTTCTTTCCACGGCATTTTTATTTAACTCCCACAGTGCCTCCTTTCCAGAGACATCTCTTTCGTAGAGTAATTCTTGTTGAGCTGAGATCAACAGCTAATATCATTGCCAGCAAAGCATGTTGCCGTTTGTTTTAAACAAATTTCCTCTTTGCAATAGGAGAGAATGTGTGTCTTAAGCTTAGGCGCTTATCTTGAGACACACAAATGTTAAACAACTACATTCAGTACTGGAGCAACATTTAATAGCTACAATGAACAACAGAGGCACTGTAGGAAAAGGAGGAAGAATTTTTGCCACTATTTCCTCTAAAATACTATTCTGGTTTTGCAACATCAGCTGGAAATTAGCAAAGGCCCATGACCATTGCCTGGGAAACACTGAATCAACGCTCAGCATCTTAACAGCAGCAGGTTTACAGCCCTCGTCAGCTAGCTGAGCTAGAAAAAGGAACAGTCCTGGGCTGTCTGCAGCCACGCTATGGAATTAAGCGAAAATCTTTGAAGGATTCCGAAACAGCCTATGCTACAGAAGACACATTTCCTGCGTGCAACGTCTACTGACCAGCTGAACACATCCTGAAGCAGGTTTTAATTTCTGCTGTGCACGAGCCTACAAAAAGGAAAGATCCCTACAGTTATCCATTTTAAAGTCTCACAACCGGTATTTCAAACTAAAGAGCTACCATCGTTTAAAATACCGTCATGCTGCAGTCCAACCACTGGAACTGGCATCAGCCTTACACTAGGAGAGAACACATCTGCTTTGACCTCACTGAATCCCAGAGTGTTACCTGCATAACAACTCCCTTCAAATACCCACAGCCCTCCAAAACCGAGGGGTATTTTTTGCTAAATTCAAGGGAGAACAAAGCCAATGCATTTTAACTACTTCTTGTCACCAGACTAAGAACAAATTTGGTATGGCTGACGATTAAGAGCACTTGAGCTCTTTATGAAGTCCTGGAAAAGGAGCTATTTGTCACAAAATTCTTTTAGAAATCAGCAGTACATTCAATCCTCCTCAAAGAGGACGGGTGCCACAAAGCCCTGGACCAGCCTGGACCTTCAACAGGGGGATCCGCAGAAGGTTGACAGCTGAAGAAGCATTTTCTGTCCTATGCATAAAAGGATAAAGCATGTTTACTAAACTCAGCATAACATACAAACTGGGCCTCAGCATGCTGTGGGGAAGCGCTCCGCAGAATTACTGTTCCTCTGCTCCAGCTTTGAGTACAACACATTAAGTGTTCACATAAACGGGACGCTGCGCACCTCGCAGTAGCGCCGTCTTCTTCTGTCACCAAATCAATTCTTATAAATTCACTGCATGCTCAAATAAAACTAGAGGTTTTCCAGGTATCATCACGAGCAAATACCACCCTGTCCCGTGCACAACAGCCTTAAAAACCATTGGAAAAATCAAGTGGGTGCGGAAGTTGGATTTTGTGTTTCAGACCAACAGTGCCAGTAATGAAGATTATGCCAAGAGGTCAAATTAAATGAGTTTTTCAACTTAAATACTTGATTTAACGACAAGATTAGAAACTTTCCAGATACCTTCCATAGCTGATACCACGTGGACATTGTACTTATAAAGAGACACTGTAGTCTACAAATATTTTTAGCTTGCCACTAACTCCACAGCAACTCCCTGGGACTCCAGCAAAGCATCACTGTTGGACCATTCATAAGAAAGCTTCTGAGGCAATGACTACTTACGTGAAGATGGGACATAAATTATATCCTTAGCATCCGTTACTTCCCAATTAACACCTGGCACTTCAGTGTGGAAAGTCTCACATAACATGTTCCTGGTGACTAATTATTTCACCTACACTAATTCCCTGATCAAGAGAGAAGAGCAGCCCAACACATCCATTCGTTTTCTTCCTCCAAAACCTCTAAAACCAGGAAAACACGTTTTAGTCAGAAGCCATACAACATGAATAATCTGAAAGATTAATTTTGACTGAACCCAGCTTTCCTGTCTATCAGCTCCACGATCAACACAGAACTGACTCCAGCAGCTGGCAACAGGCAGGAATCCCCCTGTTACAGAGACACCCAGGATCCCCACAGCACAGCCACACAGCAACCGGGAAAGCGAGCCCCAAGCCTGACCCTCCCTCACCCCCCTGTCAGCTCACTGCTTCCCTTTCCCTGTTCTCCCCCAGCCCTTCCCCAAACCAACATCCCCTTGCCTGGGGCGGGGGGGCCAGGACAGGCGGCTGCTCCTGCCACAGCCTCCCCTGAGGGCGCTGGAGGCCGGCTCCCACCCTCCCTGACCCCCCGGAGGGACAGGACCTGGCTGGGACACGGGGGGACGAGGGGAGCCAGCCCCGGGCGGGAGGCCCAGGCCCCACGCCGGGCCCCGCGGAGGAAAGCCGGAGCCGCTCACCTCGTCCTCCTTGTGGTTGCGGATTCCGCGCACCAAGTCCTGCAGGTTCTTGTCAAACATGCGGTCGATGCTGCCCTTCACCATCTTCAGCGCCATGGCGGCGGCAGCCGGGCCGGGCCGCGGGGCCTGCGCTCGGGGCTGAGGGGCCGGGCCCAGCCGGGGGGGCCGCCGCGGCTCCTGCTACCGCTAGAGCCGGGTGAGACCAGCGCGCCCGGGCCGCTCACATCCCGGGCGGGGCGGCGGGGGGGCGCGGACGGTGCTCGCCCCCGGCGCGGCGCGGCACAGGGCGGGCGGCAGGCAGGGGCGGCCCCAGCGGCCGCGAACCCCAGCTCCGGGCTCCGCTCGGCCTCCCAGCGCCTGACAAAATGGCGGCCGGTCAGCTGAGGGCTCGGCCCCGCCCCC
>WKFP01014612.1:161874-229366 GCA_011057875.1 Pterocles orientalis | reverse complement strand
TTTTTTTTTTTTTTTTTTTTTTTTTTTGTACTTCACCAAACATCTTTAGGAGGCCAGTGGGCTTTATTGCTGACTGTCAATAGAACGTTTATGCATGTTCAGCAGGAGCAGAATTTCTGAGCTGTCCAGGACTGAGTTATCTTTACAGAATGTAAAGTGGTTGTTTAAGATGGTGCTGTGGTGCCAGTGGCCTGCAGGATGCTTCCCTTTGGCATGCCACTTTCCTTGCAGGAGGTGAAGATCAGCTGTTCAGACAGCAAATGCCAACCGAAGAGCTAGCCCGTGCTGCTGCAAGCTTCCTCCCAGCGCCCGCCAAGGATGCGGCAGGACTGTGGGCTTGAGAAAGATGTGACGACTTTTGGTAACAGCAGTTTGGGGACTGGGTGTTAATTTCCCCTGGCAGTAGCCTTTTGCTTAGGTTTCACATAAAGGTTTGTTTCTGGCAGTGTGGATGTATTTGGCTGTTTTCTGCTCCCCCCACTGCTGCACGGGAGGGTCATTTCTTCATGGGTATGTGAAAGTTTGAAACACGTATGTCTGCAGGTGGAGATAACCCTTGCCATCTCTGTCCACTTGTTCTGTCTAAGCTGCCCTCACCCTTAGAACAGTGTGTTTGTACACTGGTGTGGGGAGCTGGCTTGGCTGAAAGGTAACTAAGCCGAAATAAATTTTAGTTTTAGCTTAGGTCTTCCCTGACTTCGCTGTGTGCATGCACAGGCAAGAGGTGGCTTTCGGAGAAGCAGTGGCAAGGCAGGTGGCTGTGCTGGTTTAAAGTGTGATGTGATGGTAGGGCCACCTTTCTTGTTGATTCAAGTGAAAGCCCGGCAGTCCGCTCTGCCCCAGAATAAACACTCAGTGCTTCTTCAGCTGCTGGAATAGCTGCAGCATCCGCGTGCTCCCCCCAGCTGCCTCACTGTGGGAACAGTTCCTAACTGCCTAAAACTTGACTGCAAGGGCAATAGGATGTACCAGTGCAAGGTACTGTTTTACCAGAATTGTTGCATTTTCCTGTATATTCCAGTATAAACATCTTGGATGTTTTTTAAACTCGTCTTTTTGCATAATAGAACTCCCTTCTTCTGGCTGGGCTGTGTCTGATTGACGCAGGCTAAAGGCAGTAGGTCATCCTGCTGTAACTGTCCCCTGTGGATGCTGCCTGAGACACTCCTGCAGAGCGATTGCAC
This sequence comes from Pterocles orientalis, assembly GCA_011057875.1. Lineage (NCBI taxonomy): Eukaryota > Metazoa > Chordata > Aves > Pterocliformes > Pteroclidae > Pterocles > Pterocles orientalis. Next base: position 228,182 of record WKFP01014612.1, on the reverse strand, counting down.
GGTAGTGTATTTATACCGCCTCTCCTGCACGCTGGCATGGGAACGGTTCTCTTTGCGTTTGGGCAGTGTCTGTAGCAACAGTTAGAGCTGCTATGTGGAGAAGCAAAACGGTTTTCTTGTGGTTTTAGGTAGCTGCCATGAAAGTGCGAGTCCCTGTTGCAACCAGATCCACAACTGTCTTGTCTACAATTTCTGGATCACTTGTGCTCCTGGTAGATGAGGATTCCCCCGAGCAGTTTGAACCTTCTTATCTAATGCCTGTTTCCTGTGTTAACTTGGTACTTTTAGCATATTCTGGATCTTGGACCAAACTCTTTTTTTCTTTAAAAGTCCCTGAGTACCGGTTAGGGAGGCCATAATGCCCTCCATGTTTTGTTTGTGTGACAGTAAACTGACAACTACTGAACCTACATCCCCCTTGTCTGCTCCCTTGCTGTGTGGGAGAGGGGTTTCAGCATGCAGTCTTGGTAGCTCTTGCTGCCCTCACTGCTTCTCAGATCTCGCTGTTTGCTGCAGATCTCTTTGCATACATACTTGTGGATGTCCTTATACTTCCTTGATGTAAGGTAACAATAGTAGTTGGATGCTCCAAGGAAGACTTTTGGTCCTCTCACTTGGTAAGGAGATTTGTGCTTTGGTTGTTGATGTGGAAGGTAAAGGACACAGTCTTGATTTGGGGTAAAGTCGTAGTAATAAATGAAGTCTAGCTACACAATGTGAAATAGTGCAAGGGACAGACTTTCCCTTTCCTTACTCAAAGTGTAACTAGCATTTGAGCCTAAAGCACAGAACTCAATGCAGAGTGATTGAAGACACTAGCTGGCAGGACTGTGGAGCTTGAGATCTTTCCTTTTGTTCAGCTGGCCCGCAGGCAGCTCTTTGCTGCTGCAGCAGCTGGAAGTACTTTGGCTTTGGCTTTTCACAGGCTCTTGTCAACCCCTGTCTGCAGGTGTATTGAATATGGACGTGCCCTGGACATGGTGAATCTTTCTAGACAGGGTGTAAATTAAGTTAAACCCTGGGGGAAGAGGAATGCAAACTTCTGACAGGCTGAAGGCAGTGGTTTTGAGAGGGCATCCATGTGCCACGCAGAGTGCTGGATGCTGTCCTGGTTCCTGTGGGGAAGCTGCAGCTGCAGTAGCTCACATGGCCCTTCGTGGTGTCCAGAGAAAAGCTTATCATCCTCTACAGATGGAGGAAATGCAGGGGACATTAAAGAGGCACTTGTCCCACTAGTCTTCTGCAAGATTGATTGGCTTTTCCTAAGCCATCTTTTTGATCTCTGCTAACCATCTTGTCTCCAGCTGCAGCATCCTCTGCTTTGGATTTATGGACCACTGCCTGGGGAGAGAGCTGCCACTGCAGGCAACCAAGCTGTTCTTTAAAACCAGGGGCTACTGAGCCTGACCTCCTTTGTTTTGCAAGTTAAACAGACCATTTGCAGATCAGAACTTGGCAAATGAAAATGGCTTCTGTTAAAACATGAGTGGAGTCAGTGTTTAGTACTTGGGAGCCAGTGTGACACGGTTGGTGTTGAAAGGAGAGTTGTATCTGAAGACGATCAGTAAAAAGTACAAGAGTGTCGCCATAGATTTAATTGCAACTAGCTTGTTTCAAGTTTTGTTTTCTCTGAATTGTTTGAATTCATCTGGTGGGCAGTGAAAAGCTTGTAGGAGATCTCTTCCTCCTGCTTTGCAAACGCTTGACCACAGCTTGTGTGAACATGTCTGAAGAGCTGCGTTGGTCACCTGGCCTGTTTTTGGAGGAGGAAGAGCGGTCTAGCGAGTCAAACGCCGGCTAGTCTGCAAAGGTAAGGATTGCTGTTGCTGTGGGACAGTTCAGTCTCAGGCAGTTAAAGCTATGCACAAAAATGTTCTTATCTGTGAAAAGGTCTTCAAGTTCTTTGTGTGATGCTTTGAGAGCCACTGATTGAAGGCACGTGAGCTGTGTTTCTTTTTTTTTCTAGGAGTCATCCAGATTTTCAAACCATTTGTTCTCCTCTCCTGTTTGCAGATTTGGGCTTTTTGCTGCCTTTACAGTGTAGCACTACGAAGACTGGATCCCACTTTGCACCTGGGGAAATGAAGTTTAGAAAAATACGGTGTTCACCTTCAAGTCCCAACTTACGCTTATCGCCAAGGATAAACATAGTTTCATAAGAAGGACCTAGATTAAAAAGATGTGAATTTGGAAGGGTACTGAGATGGTGTTCCTTTCCTCAGGCAATGATGGCTGCCTGATTTAATTGAACGTGTTCTTTGTGTTTGAGGAAGAAACGTATAGCGTTTAAATATGTTGCTTTAGGTTATAGATTCACTTTAAAGTATGAGTTGTTGCACTGTGGGATAACTGGTCTTGTGCCAATACACCCGAGAGTCCAGGGTACAGTACGGAGTTACAGAATTATATCAAAATAATGCCAGGAAGGGATGTCAGCCTGAAAAAATAATGTACCCAAAGCAGCCACAGCTGGTGGAGGAGTGTGTGGTGCTTTGCACTGAGTGTGAACTACAAGCCTTCCTACAGCCAGCTTGTGTTGTGGCAAAAGTGGAAGATATTGTTGTTTTCACTTTCCCTAGCTGTTGTAGTGTGCTGCAGAAACTTCTGATTCAGCTGTTTTGATTAGAAATGTGGTGCTTCGTAGAATAGAGTTACGTACAGGGTAACTGAAACGTGGCCGGTACTGTTCGTGTGGTGCATAGTGTGAGTGGGGCTCCTCTGGTTTTCTTCTGTGTTACAGCAGTAGCTGTGGTTACTACTGGGAACTTACAAGTTCTGCTCATGTTTAGGAGTTGTTTTTAACTTGGGTTAGCAAACAAAGAGTATGTGATTATAGCAAATGATAATGATTGCATGAAAATACATGTTTGGAAAGAGCTTTTTGGCACTGTCTCGTTTGGCTTTTAAAAAAACACGTGTAGGGCTTCTCCTATCTGCAAGACACAAGATTTCGTACAAAGAGGGCTGTCTGTCTGGAACACAGAGAAGCATTAATTATCCTTCCCTGCCCTGCCAGCAGAGAGCTGAGCCTAGAAGGTCCTAACTGAGGACAGCCAACACAGGAAACTTCTGGAGAAGGGGTGAAGGGAAAGATTGAACTCTGAAATTGCTCCATGGCTAATGTCCATGTTCTAAAGGGCGAAACGGCGAATGCAGCTTGGTGGTGTTTGTAGGAGGACCCTGCTCGGTGTGGTGTGTGAGCAGGAGCCGTGCTGGTAGGGCTTCTGGGCACCGGTGTGCTGACAATCATCGCAGAGGGTGTGTTTCTGGCTTCAAACTCAACTCCTGTGATTAGCGTTGTAGTAACATGTGGATGGCAAAATCTGTGGTAAGAATCGGAACTGTGAAGCTGTTCAGTTGTGCTGGCTGAAACTGTTCTTCACAGAAAATTGGATTCTCTTACAAGAGACTTTTTGAAAAAAATGTCTGCTTTCTTTCCATTATTTTTCCAATGAAATGTCTTGGCAAAAACTGTTCAGTTTGCTCTGGGAGCTCACGTTTCAATTTTAAATTGAACGTTTAGGTTGAAAATAAGAACCCTTTATTATAAAGTTCAGCTGGAGAGAATTGACTCCAATAACTAACTTTTAATCTGTGTTCAGCTTTTTTTATAAGCTTGTTATGAATAGGTTTGGGCATTCTCAATAATTACTATAAACTGCAACTTTTCACTTGAAATATTTAGTGCATAGGCCACGTTAAAGAGATAAGGTCTTGGTTCATGAAATATCTTCCATTTATGAGGCCCAGAAGATTCCGAGGGCCTCTCAAGCTACATAAATATAAGATCATTGCAGAAGTACAGCCAGGCCAAGGAGCAGCACGTAGTGTGCAGGGGAGGAGGGAGGGAGACCAGCTTGGAGCAGAGTCAGAGGATGAATGGAACTCCTCTTCGTGACAGAGAGTGCCGTGGCATCGTCTCGTGACTGCGACCAGAACAGATCTGCTTCTTGAGACTCATCCAAAAGGCTTCTGCACAGTGTTTTGTGATTGACTGATAGCCAGTGTGTTTGTGGGAGGCTCTTTACTGGGATATTTTACTGCCAAAGCACTGTGAGTGCTGCTGTGGGTGCAGTGTAAAGCTGGACTCCCCCAGGTGACCGTTTGCCAAAGTATAACCCGACGTGCTGCGTAGCGTGCCTGGGCTAGAGGTGTAGCTGCCGTGCCGGTGTGGGTCATGGGTCACTGCGGCCTGAAAACAGTAAAAAAAAAAAAAAAAAAAAATTTGAGAAGCTTCAGGCCATCTTTGGGTTGACCATTGGCCGAGCCAGGTGTAAGGCTTGTCAAGCTGCTGTGGCTGCACCAGAGCCGTTGGGAATTGCCGTCGGTCCTTCCCAACCTGCAGGTTTCCAGTGTTCATCCACTGGGTCCGTGAGGGAATCCAAGCTACAGCTGCCCCGCGGCGCTCAGCTGTGTGTCTGCCCAAAACCAGGGCGTCTGCTGGAGGGGTGATGGGCAGAGGCTGGTGCTGGCGGAGTGCAGTCTGTGGTTTTGGGGAGGTTTCTGTTCGAGTTGCCTTCTGAGTTGCTGAAGACTCTTTCTCACTGTCATAAACAATCTCATGGTGTGATGAATGGTGCTGTTTAATATCTATTCCTATTAAATCTTACAACCCTAATGTTGAAATGGGACCCAAAGTGTTCTTTGAAGAGAGGGAGACTGCTCTGTGTTTCCTTTAGAGCTCTTCCCTACCGTCCCTCCTCCGTTTTCCGTGCCTTTCTCTGCTTTGAAGGAGTGTTGGGAGATCAGCTCTGGTTTTGTTTGCGAGGCTTGCATGAGATCTTGGGAGCTCGTCTGCCCCGACAAAGTACGTTCGTTCTAGAGTACAGTAAACTTGCTAAGTGTTTCAACATGAGAAGTTTAGCAGCAGTAAATGTGGAACTGTTTTCAACTTCATTATTGCTCCATAATGACACAAGCTAAACTCAGAAAGGCCCCTTCTGGCTGGAGTTTCCACTTGAGGTTGTGTTAGTAAAACCACTTGCTTAAATTGGCTGGTCTGGAGTTGTAGTTGTACATTGTGATTTTTTTTTTTTTTTTTAAATTAATTTTTCACTTTTTAACCCAAGACAAAAGAATCTGTTAACTAAGCAATTCTGGTCATTTATAGGGGTGTTTTCATGAGGACCTGTGGGACAAGGGCTTTGTCTGTGTGTTCCGCTAGCACTGAAACTGTCCAAAACCATCAGTGAAAAATGCAGCTTCTTCAGAGAAAGCGGCTATGCCAGAATAAGCATGAATTCCACTTTTCCGCTCTAATGTGCTTATGTTGATAAAGCATATTCCTACTGTCCGGGAACACCGTTTACTGGAAGACCTAGATCAGCCCAGGGGGTTTGTACTGTGATAATTCCGCGTGTAGCGAAAGGTGACGATTTCTAGGGGATGTTTATGGATGAGCTGACTGTCTTGGGTTATTTTTATACTTTGCGGATAAGAAATGAAAAGAAAGAAAAGTCCTCCTCCTGTATGCTTCTTTCTTCTTTTATATGTGTACTGAGAGTCCGGAGCAGATTTTAGTTCAATCGCTTCCCTGTTTTCTAGGCCAAGGTTTATCAGGAGAGTGGCTTGCCTGCCATTGCTGAGCTGAGACTGGGTGACTTTGGTGCTGTTGGTTTCTGTTGGGTTTGGGCTGTCCCAGTCCAGACCCTGAGCGAAAGCCATAGACGGGAGGAAGCACAACCCCAGATGTGTTCTCCGGGGCTTGCGGTGTTCGGGGTGCTTGTTGGCATGTGGTTATGGGACACGAGCAAGGTAACGCTCAGCTTCTAGGCCGCTGGGTGTTCAATCCCAAGTGTCCTGACTACTTTTATATTTCTTCTTTTTCGGTATTGTAACCAGCGTGTTTTGTTTTACTTTGCTTAGTCTCTAGTGTGACTCCTAGATAGGGGTAGACTTCTTGCATTCTGAAAATAAAAGCTTTTCCTAGTAAAATAGGAAGTGTTCCTTTACCATGCAGACTTCAGAAATGTTTAACTTTCTCCCTGTCCCTCTCAGTCGTGAGATTTTTATCCAGGTGTCTAAAGGGGCCGTGTGAAGGTTTCTTGGAATGAGAACTTCTACAAGACTGGCTGGTCTCAAGTATATAAACAGGTTATACAGGGGGAAATCTGTGTCCTCATGCAAATACGAAATCTGTGATACTGATGGAAAAACACTTCTATTTGACTTGCATCATGTCCTTCCATGTCTTGAAGAAGTAGAAATAACCCCAGCCATTGCCTGTCATCTGGCCAGTAGTGTTTCTCTTCTTCCATTCCCTCCTTCCCCTGCCCTGTGTCCTCCTTTCTGTGGCCTGTCCCTCCCCTTTGCTGTAGAATTTCCCACTGGTAACTCCGCAGAAATGACATTTCTGCAGCAGAAGACAAGGGAAATTATTTGAGAGATAGTGAGCCTTTACACTTGAAGGTCCTTAGATACTGCACTTCTAATTAAAAGGTCAAAGGCACTTTAAGAAACAGATGTCTACGTATAACCTCAGCTTTGTGCAGATGGACTCTGGGAACTAAGGCTTCATGAGATGGATCTGACAATATATATAGGAACTCCTGTAGCTTCCCTAAAATAGAATTTTTTGAGCGTGGTGCATATACATGCAGCTCCGAGTGCTTTATTGGCATAAATTTGGAATGGCTTGTGCTGCTTTTGCTCCCAAGTAAAATCCCAAATTAAAGTCAACAAACATTTGTGCCTCACACTGGAGTGTATACTTGTCATGCACATGTTTAATGTGTTCTGTGCATGTGTGTTTTGTTTTTCAGTTCATGAAAAGGTCTGCGTATTCAGGCCTCTTTTTTTTTCTCTGTGTGTGTGTGTTCTGCAGGGTTGTTTTTTTTTTCTCCTACTGTTTATTTGCTGTTTTATTTTAGAAAGCCATTCACTGTGCTAGAATCTTGCTGCCCATATGGAGACGTGAGCACGGACCAGCTGCTAGGTCGATGAAATCAGCTGTTCATTGTGAAACGTGCAGTCAAGTACCTACTGCATACCAATAATCCTCAAGGGTATCAGCTACACAATTCCTGATCTCAGGAAATGACAAAGAAATAAGTAGAATGACAGTTCCTTTATGTAAATCTTCTGCTAGTCCATAGAAACCTGAAAAATCTATTTCCTTAAGCCTTATTTTTTCTTAGAGGGTTCATTTTGATGGGTTTAATAGCTTAGGTGGCAGTCAAAGACTCCTTTCCTGTTACGGTTGCCATCTATATTCTTAAAAAGAGACTGATTCCTGTAATCTTCTGAAGAACAGCACGCCTGATGTCTCTCTGAAAACATCTCTTCTTTTCTTTTTATTTCAGGACAAACACCATGATGCTGCTCACGAAATTATTGAGACAATTCGGTAAGTGTTCCACGCAGACACGGTTAGAATCCTGTGTCTTTCTGCGTGTCAGTGGATGGATGCCTTGAGACAACATCTAAAGGAGGGCTGCAGTTTTAATTATAATTTAGCAGCTCTAGATTATTTTCTAAGCTGAATGGATATTGTTGCAATACAGATCTCCCTGTCAAACAGACTTTGTGTCACCTTGTCATGTTCTGTTCTCTTTTGAACAGAATTAAGAATTATTGGGGATATTCAACTTCTGGGGCTTATGGCAGTCTGTATTCCGTCTGTAGAAAAGCAACGTTAAGAAAACATCATTGGCATGATGTGTTAAGTTCTGGTCTTGCCTATCCTCTTCCCCACCCTCTCCCTTTCCCCTTGCTGCAGCATTGTCAGCATTTGTATTATTTGGGAATAATCGCATTCTTCTTAATTCTGCTGGTAGAGTTGGACTGACTGCTGCGGGGAGAATGGGAGCACAAAGGTGAAAGGCAAATATGAAGAGTAGGAAGTCTGAGCATTTCCCATTTCAGCAGGATTAGGAGGTGACTTCCTGCAGAACAACTCTTATTGAACACTAATGCCAACTCCCCAAACACCTGAGGGTTGTTAATGTGTTATCCACGTTAGACTGTTCTCCTTAACTGTTCTAGATCCTTACCGTACGGGTCCCCTTGGCTGAGGGCTGTGTCTGCAGCAGGTTTTAATGGCTGGATGGTGCAGATGCAAGTGAGGTACAGAGAACGATGTTTTGACTGCATAGCCCCCTGAACTTGAAATTTGGTCAGTCACACGGGCTAGGAAAAGAGAGTGAGCCTTGTTTGCTCCCAGCTGAGTGCTTGCATGTTAGTGCTGAGAATATCGATGATATATGTGAAATCGTGGCGTTTTCCCATGGTCTGTGGTGGGAGGGAAAGTGTTATGGGGCTAGAGCTGAGAATTTTTCTTCCAAAGAAATTTCTTTTTCTAACTATAAAACCTTGACACGCGATGCGCTGCCACTGCTACTTCCAGTTCCCTTGTGCCGATGTTGATAAGATTCTGTGCCTTGGGAACTCGTGGCGTCATTTGTCAGTGTGATTACTGAGACCCTTTCCGAAGGGATTTAAACGGACGTGGTGCTGAAAGCGATTGCTGGAGTCATCGGTGCTTGTGCTTTCTGTGTCCCCCCAGCTGAAGGCAAGGGGACAACTGTGTTAGAGAGCAGTCGGGACAAAGCGATGTTTCACAACCGTGTTCTAAGCACGACTGCAGTGTGTTAGAAGGCTTTCATGCTGCCTTTGCCTGCTTTGTGCAGAGTAGCCGCAATGTCCTTGTGAAAGTTGTGGGTAGAAGAATGCAGAGAAGTATTTGTCTCTTCAAGCCGGTAGTGAACAGCTGCTGACTGCCCATTGCCCTGATCTAAGAGAAAAAGAATTTGCAGAGATCAGAGTCCTGACATTTTTAGGACGATGGGAGATACTAGTCAGAAGAGAGTCAGCCCTAGATGCAGAGGTTCTGTTTTTCACTTGTCATATATTTATTTGATAAGGGTGAATCAGCCAGAAAGAACCAGAACTGTTGGGTCTCCAGTATTTTTTTTTACTGCTATTTAAAAAGTGAAGCATGTATCAAGGCATATGAAGAAAAAACTCTGCCATTCCTATTGGAATTCGTCCTATGACATGCTCTGAGGTTTTTTGGTGATGATAGTGCTTTCCCATTTTGATGCTTTTGGAGGAAAGTGTGCAAAGCTTATGTGGCTTTTAAGTTGTCTTTGAAAGGAATGAATCTCCCTATATTCCAAGGGCAAAGATCTGTCAGATGCACTGCGAGTGTGTGCGCGCTTTCCATTTCGAATTGCAACAACATACGGGGCTGCGTTAACTCAGCATGGAAACGGGATCTTTTATCAAAATAACTTTTGAAAATCTGTTTTGGGTTGGGTCACGTAAGGTGTAAGAGCAGTTCAGAGCACTACACAGAGGGGAATATCCTTGCAGTGTTTTGGGGTGCTGTAGGAAATGTCTTCTCCATGTTCAGCTTTGTCAAAGCTTGTTACAATATCCGAATTCTTTTGAAATATTGCACTTCTGCATTACATTCTATGTCAGATTAGCATCAGCCGTGGCTTTGAGTATTTTTAGGTGCGTCAAATACATTTATCACCTTGTTTTGAAGTTGTGCCATTTCAAGAGCTTTATACTACTGCCAGTGTCTACGAGCACCTTACTGTTTATTCAATGAGACACAAACTATTGCAACTTCCCAGTTAGCATTTTGTGATGTCTGCCTTATTCCTAATGATACTGGGATCTTTCAGGTCTGCTGCAGTATTCTGTCGTAACATACAGCAATGCCACTCCAGAACTGAGTCACACTCCCTATTATACTTAATTGAGATGGTTTTATTCATTATTTCTTTTTGCATTCCAGGTGGGTCTGTGAAGAAATCCCAGATCTCAAGCTTGCTATGGAAAACTATGTTTTAATTGACTATGATACAAAAAGGTGAGAGGAATACTTCTTTCCCACCAGGAGGACAGGCCAGCATGGTTTATAGTGAATCAGTTTGTAACTGGTTATTCTTAGACACTGTGAACTGAAGTTTTCTTTTAGAACTGGCAGAGTTATTTTGGTAGGAAATGTGTAACAGCAATATTGGCAAAGGCTGTTGGATTAAGGACATAATTGGAAACTCCACACAGTAGAAAGTTGAGCTCTGGTGTACGTTGGAATTACTCACTCCGAAACAATGATTGGTATCTGCGCCGTTGGACTGTGTCCAGTGTTAGGAATCTGAATGGCACTGAGATTTCTACTTTTGTAGTAACCGAGAATTCCTGTTTAGAAAGCGGTAGGCCAGAGCTGTCTGTCAGCGCCGTGCCCTCCGCCTGCCGTGACTGCGGGAGGTTAACCTTCCCCAGCCCTCCTCTGGTTAGGATTCAGTGCAAGCAGGATGCTGGTTGAGTGGGGGGCTAAATTCAAAGGCAAATTATTCATGCTGCTCTTCTGGGCAGTGAGAAGTGATTTTAAGATGCTTGTAGTTTCATGTGAGTACCTGTTCCACAAACAGCTTAAAATGAGTGTATAGTGTGTGGCATTTGCCTTGGGGCTGGGAGAGGCAGATTCTGACCTGCAGAGAGGTCCGAGGCTATACTGAGTCTGGGAAAAGAAATGACCCTCAAGCTACAGTTTTCAAAACCTTCTTCATTGCTTTCATGGGAAAGACTGAATTTGTTCAAGTTCACCGCATGACTAAACTTTTAGAATGAGGTTTACAGATGAAACTGCGTTGCTCCGATTAATCCCTGCTGTTGTCCTGAGCACCAGGTACTTGTATCATTATCTGCTTAAGGTATTGCTTCTTCCTCTTAATTTTAATTAATTCATTGCAAGACTTGTTAGTCCCTCTCTTCCTCCTGAAAAATTCAAAAGGAGAGATCAGGGTCCAGCATCCTTTGTCATCAAATCCATTAGTTTGGATTTGTGGATTACTCACAGCAACTGCAATGCTCTAAATTACGTAGTTCTGGCATCCTCACTGGGTGTTAGCATCACTGTGGTCAGCAGCAATACTGAATAAAAAGAGAAACCCGAAAGGCACACGTCACTTACCTTTCTGCAGCTTTTCAAGGAAGTCATAAGCCTGTAATTTTGGCAATGGTTTTAGTCTTTTTATTTCCTTTGAAAAAAATCGTTGGAAAAACACCTTGTGTCAGATAGACTGACACATGGGTGTCGATGAAAAGCAGTGGATTGTAGGAACGCATGCGCTGTGCAGACAAAAACCTGCTTCACCCTCTTGCTTTGTCTTAACATGGGATTAAACATGGGCAGCTGAAAGCCTGAAGTGGAAGTTAGCGGTGCTCCTCCGAGAGGTGTCCCAGCCAGCGCCGTGGCAACGAGGATCACAGGAGACTAAAGAGTCACTTCCTTCTGATGTCCCCTGGTCCCCCTGCTCCCCTCCTGATTTGGGGATGACCATGATTTCAGTATCTTGCTCCTGCAACTCCCTTTTTTTTTGCTGTTGCTTTGTGGTTCTGATTATGTAACAGATGATGTTTCTGGTAATATCTTTTTTTTCCTTGTCCCGAGATGAATTTATTTAATCCTCTCGGCTTCTGTCATTAAGGCATCTGCCTGAAATGACTGTAATCCCAGCCAACCCATGAAGCAGTTGGGATGCTTTTCTGCTGGGTGACATTACAGATTGTGTCCTGAGTCTTGTCTGCGTGTTCAGTCACAGAGTTAATTTCTAGAAAAATATCTACTTGTCTCCGGACTGATTATCATGGAGGGGTGATGGAATAAAGGAGAAAACTTTGCAGATATCTTAAATTCATGAGCAGTTGAGGATATGGGAGTCACGGACTATGAGCCTACAAAACTTTGTGATCAATTTTATTTTGAGTTCAGTCCTTTTGCCTTTAATTAAAGAAACTAATATTATTTGTCATGTATTCCTGGTTTACTGGGGAATTTTTTAAAAGGAAACAGTCTACAGAGTCCTAAGTGTATGTAATTACATGTACTGCAAGAAAGAAACCTGAAATAGCCACCTACTTAGAGTACGGATGATGCCAAAAAAGCACAAGGTTGTACCTTCAGACCTGCCTTTTCCAGCTGTTTTTAACTGACCCCGTGTGTTCTTTCCCCCCATGTAGCTTTGAAAGCATGCAGAGGCTTTGTGACAAGTACAACCGAGCCATTGATAGCATTCATCAGTTGGTACGTATTGACCTTTGTTACACGCCGTCGTGTTTATCTAGCTGGTTTCAATTCACGTATCGTGAATAATATCCAGAAAGAGGCGGCTGGCTTAGCGCTGGATTACACGTTAGGCTAGTTGCATCACCAGTGTTCAGCACTTCCATTCTTTTGGGGAGTTCATAAATCCGATATTAAACCTTTTTTCCCTGATCACACCTGGGCAGTCACATTTTTATAAGACATTCTGGGACATTCTTATCAGAAGAAAAGAAAAAATATTTTTTTCCCCCAAACTGCAGTTTCGTAAGCTGTTATTCTTTAGCGTGCGCTGCGGGCACCGCTGTTCCGGCACTCTGAAAGAGCTGGGTTACCTTAGGGGGAAGAGAAGGTTTCTCTGCATTTAGCATGTAGTTGTTTCACGGGGATTTATCCTCTAGATTTACTTGTGCATGGGGAAATCTGTGGTTTATGGATACTTAAATAATCCATATGAACTCTCCTGTGTGTTGTGGAAGTGATCCGTGGCTTAGGAATTTCCTTGCCTGCCACTCAGTTCAGCCCCCCTGTTCTGGGGGTCACTCTGGTGGCAAAACTGGAATGTCATCTCTCTCCAGAGCAATTTAGCAGGCTTTTTGCTTTTCTTACCCTTGTAAAAGGTTGAATTGGAGGAAGCAAAACATGAACAATGAGTGAATGTTACTATTCTGTTGAATTTTGAAGGTATAGGTAGATTTTTTTTCTCTGCTGTGCCTGTGGGAGTTATGTGCAGTGTTACGACACCAAGACTTTTTTGCCAGGTTTTCCTTTACCTTGTGGGCCTACAGCTCCCTAAAACGTGTGCTTGTTTGGATCCAGGCATCTTCATTAGTGTGTTGGTTGGGTAACGATGTGAAGCTATTCGGCGTTTGCAATTGCTCTCTGAAATGGCAAACCTGGTTGGTTTGATTTTCTTCTTGCTCTCTGGATCTCAAACAGAGGGATGTTGAGGAGGGATCCTGGAGTTTTCCTTTTTTTTGTTGTTTTTCTTAATCAAGGGGAGAGATAAACATTTTTAAAACTTAACAGCTTTTATGTTTAGGACAGGGTTTTTTTTTTCCTGAAGAAGAAAGGAAGCTTGATTTCTTCTCTTTCCTGCCACTCCCTGTTTGAGTACGTATGATCCCTCCCATCCCACAGATCTGAAAGAAAATGAAACTGCTCTTGTGTTGACAGTACAGTCAACATCAGTTCAGTAGTGATCAGTAATTAAAAAATGAGTTCTACACCTCCTCCAAATGTATTCAGTGCTAAGCTTTACATTGCCTATTGATTTTTACATCTCTTTAATTTCCTCTTTGCCACTTATTTCTGGCAGGCGTATTTGTAATTGCTTATTAGTTGAGGTGAGCTGAAGCATAGAGCAATCAGTGTTGCATAATTTATTTGGTATCGTTGGGTGGTTCTTGTCTTTACAGAGCACCTGCCAACCTGCTTGTGAGAGGGGGTGGGAGGGAATGTCTCTCATTTCTACGTTGTGCCACTGCACACTTGTTCTGGTGGTGGTTACTTGTCCTCACCTTGGGTTCATATCTTCTTCTTGCTCTTTACCTTTAGTGGAAGGGAACCACCCAACCGATGAAACTGAACACTCGTCCCTCCAACGGGCTCCTCCGGCACATCCTGCAGCAAGTGTATAACCACTCGGTGACTGATCCAGAGAAACTCAACAACTATGAGCCCTTTTCCCCAGAGGTTTACGGAGAAACTTCTTTTGACTTAGTGGCCCAAATGATAGATGAAATTAAAATGACAGAGGATGATTTGTTTGTTGACTTGGGCAGTGGTAAGTCATCAATAACTTCAGTGGGTTTTCTCTTTCTGTTTTTGCTTGCTATTTTTTCCTTTGTTTTAAAAAAAGACCCAATCCAACTGAAATTCGTATTTGGAAAGTAAACCAGGACTAAGGATTGTGTTGCAGGATAAGCACCTTCTCTAGATAATCCCAAATGATGCTTCTGCTTTTTATGACAAGATTAAATAGACCAAACAGACATCCCGGGCATTGTTCCCTGTGCTGTTAGTGAAAGATCAGCCTACAGATGCAATAAACCCTTGTTACAGAAAACTCTTGGTTTCTGTTGCTATTGGTGGATACACTTATAAAGAAGAAACAATATTAACAACCTGCGTGAAAGATAACAATAACAGTTGCATTTCTAAGGGTTCATCTGTTTTCAGTGGGTTCAGTTTATGGCCTTCATCTCTGCAAATGTGATTTGTTGTCCCTTCCCATGCCAGCATGAAACGCTTGGTATGGAATCTGAAAATTAAACAGTTTTTTTATCCTCTGGCACACTTTTCAATGCGTCAAAAAAGATTTTATAGTTAGCTTTAGGAGCTGCCTTGTGAGACCCCACAAAATCTAGCTTATAACCTACAACTGCATCTTGTGAACATGTTAGAGTTTTAAAAAGAAATAGATGTTTCTAGCTGGTAAAGAAACCAGATATGACTCAAACACATGTGGAACAGATATACTGGATAAGAAGATGGTGTTCTTCTTTTTGTTCCTAGAATCTGGTTCAGAGCAGGAAAGTACTAAAAATTTCCCCTTTTACTGGACGGGCTGTAAAGTTTTAAATGAAGTATGTTTTGGTTTTGTTGCTGGTATGATACAGGACTTCTGGGGAAAATATTTTAAGTACGTTCAGTTGTTGAAAACCAAATATATTTTAAATTTAAATACAGCAGGACTGCTGTTCTGTCCCAAAACTTAATACATCTCCAGTCAGGGTTCTTCGGTGAGTTTTTTTTAAATTATTATTTTTTTTTACCCCTCACCTCCTCCCTCAGTGGGACTCATGTCTGAAATTTCAGTGACTTATGTTCACATGAGACATTTAGAAAGGCATCAGAACTGACAAGCTATTTTCCATCTGGAAGAAAAAAAAAAGCCATAGATGCTCGCAATTGTTTGTTCAGGAAGGTTAAAAAAGATCATATCTGAAGTCCTGTAAGTGCTACTGATTGTGTAACAAGCTCAAATGTTAGCTGCTTTTACCTGCTATCATCAGAAATAAAATCAGGTATTTATTGCTAACCTCCCCCTTTTAATCTTGGAGATTGACCCACAGTATAAAAATTCATAGTCTAAAAAGCCATGTGAAAGGAATTGTTTAAATTCAGAAGCTTTTGGCTTTTAGTGATTGGAGCACTGAAACAATTAAAACCAGAACATAGTTGTTGGGTTTGTACTGAAGGAGTGAACTCTTTGTAAATTGTAATCAGTGCAGCACTGAGCGCAGCGTCAATGAAAACACTGTCACAGCATATTATTTCTATCAGTAAATGGAACGCCGTTCCAATAACTCCCCGCGTGCAGCGGTGGCTGAACAGCAGGGCTAAACCCCGCCAGGATGCTGTGGCTGCTGGTGTTAGTCCTGTGTGCGCTGCCAGGAAGGGGTTTATGGAGGTATGCATCATCGTTAGGCAAACTGAAGTGATGAGACAGTTCTTGCAAAAAGAAAAGCCAAAGAAAAACAAGATTAACCACTTCTTAGGCTGTATCATGGGATAGCTGATGATGCAGCGTGTTGTTGATCGTCCCCTTAGGTTTTGTCCTCCTCGCTCTTCATAAATAAGAACCAGGGAAACAGTTGTGCCTCAGATCTTTGATAGTCCATGTTCCCCTGCCCTGCAGAAATATCTCTATCCACATTTGCATGCGTATAAAATATGTACGTGTATGCAGAATGGGAATTGGCAAAAAAACCCCAAAACCAACCAAAAAAAACCCAACAACAAAACCCCCTGTCAGCACTCCAGTTCTCATTGTGCCAGCCAGCATTACAGTGGCGATGGTTTAAATGCAGGATCCTCCCCTTCAATTACCAGTGCCGCTTCCCGCCGGCAGCCAGCGGGATGGAAAACAGCAATATGTTTTCTGCGCAAATGGCTTATCCTCTCGGATTCACTCTTGTTTCCCATGTGGTCATCTGCAGAATGATGAAGCGCGCTGGTGAGACAGGAACGCGTGTTGTGTTACAGACAAAAAGTGATGCAGCAGTGTGCTGTCGGTGAATATTGGGTGTTGTAAGAAAATTGCCAGTGTCTGGTTTAACAAACGTGGAGCGCTCCAGTGCGTGCAGAGTGTGGGCTGCTCGTACAGTCAGAAATCAAAAATATTCTTTCTTTTTTTCTTTTTAATGTAAGCTGGGGTGAGGAGAGGGAGTGCATTCAGGCAAGGTGTAGAAATGGCAGCGAGTTGCTGCTGGCAGCATCTGGTGCAATCAGAGTTTGGAGTGATGGGAGGTTCATGCATTTTTAAGCAATGCTCAGTCTTGTCAGTGTAGTGGTTGCTTCTGAATAAAATTTTTAAATAATAAATATTTTCTAAATTTTTTATATTTTCTATAGTGATAGAATATTTCCTAAAGTAATATTCTAGAGCAGCTTGTCTAGAAATAGGCTTTACGTCTTTTCAGAATTAGTCTAGTAATATTTATAGTGGTTTTCACAATGACAAACATTTTAACCCGTCTTTAAATGAATGGCAAAGGAATGTGACCAACAAGAATTACTTAACAAAATAGTGAATTACAATGTAAAACCTGTAGGTTTGATGGAATACATATAAAATTTATGGACAAATAAATGAAAATGCAGCTGTTCTGAAATCTGTGTTAATTTGTAAAAATGAGCCTGTAATATTTAGTAAAAGTAGGGATCAATAATTATCGATACAAACATTGCTATAAATGTTCAGTCTTATGCTAGTATCATGAAAAGCGCTCAGTGTATTGAGAAATATACATCTCGAAACTAAGTTACTAGAATTTTTTTTCTGTGACAGAAGTGAGATTGCACTGTTTACTTTCTAGTTAGGATGTCAGCTCTTTTGACCAAAAGCAGGCGCAGAGCGTTTCCCATCTTACAGGGAAATGGGACGGACTTTAGTACATTGCCTTGAGGCTGCTTTTCAGCTGAGAGAGGGACGGAGCTCATCTGAGAACTGTCAGACACAACTGGGAGTCAGAATTGTACCCTGCAGCCTGGTCCCACCTGCATTTTTTCCTGCTGGCTTTTGCTCTAAAAGCTCTTATCTCCCCTTGCAGTGGTTTTCTACTGAAACTTGTTCTCAGGTTTGTTTTTTCGTTCCTGCAGGTGTGGGTCAGGTGGTGCTTCAAGTGGCTGCGGCCACAAACTGCAAACATCACTACGGTGTGGAGAAAGCTGATATTCCAGCCAAATATGCTGAGGTGGGTTTGTTTGAAGTAAGCTGTGTGTACATGCCTTGTTTGAGGGCTAACGCAGCGGTTCAGGATTACTCTTAAGTGCTGTTTGGGAGGAAAAGCAGAGTTCCAGTCCTACTTGCTTTTGCTTCTCAGGTCAGTAAGACCTGGAACGCGGCACGCTCGGGGAAAGAAGTGTTCATCTAGCTGCTGGCAGTGCTTGGGGAGGGCGCAGAAGGAGCATCCGCATGTTTCTGAGTTTTAACAGTAATGGCATAGGACCTATTTGGAAGGAAACTCAGCGTAAGCCTCCCCTGAACACCTGGCTCTAGCACAGGGCTTCCAGAGACCATCGCATTGAGCAAATCTGGGAATAAATTCACCAAACAAATAATTCTTAAAAGTTTTAAAGGCTATGTTTTTCCTTACGGTAGTGATGCCCCTTTTTGGTGTCCTAAAGCTGAAGTTCAGATTAGTTATTAAACTGTTGTAAGCTAATTGATGAGGCCTCTGTTGGGTATCTGGTTAATAACTGCTTAGTGGGCCCCTAAATGAAGACTTATAATAAGAAAACCATTATGTGTAGTCAGGCAGGCAGCTTTCTTTCCACTTCTTCTAATTCTGTGCCAATGGGGACACACAAAGATAATCAGTTCCAGGGCAAACCTGGAAGGCAAATGAGCTACAAGCAAACAATAAAGGTTAGTCATGCTTTACCATAAGAAGTTTACTTTCTTCAGTAGACTGAACAGAAACTTATCCCTCCGTATTGTCAAAACAATCTGACTCAGCCTGTACCGGCTGGAAAATTATACCTTACAAAGGGAGGGGGGGAAAAAAAAAATCCTTGATCCTCCTTTTCAGTGGTGTGGGCAAAAGTACATAAACACAGTGGTGAAGAGGGTCAGACAAGGATGTGAAAATCTGTTTTGTTTCCCCTGCCATGACCCAGTGGAAATTTCCAACTGGAGTGCTCTTTGCAGTCCTCTGGGCGAGCGTTCTGGTTTCATTAGGGAGTCGCTTGCAGAGGGACAGTTAA
Source organism: Pterocles orientalis (assembly GCA_011057875.1). Taxonomy (NCBI): domain Eukaryota; kingdom Metazoa; phylum Chordata; class Aves; order Pterocliformes; family Pteroclidae; genus Pterocles; species Pterocles orientalis. Next base: position 209,911 of record WKFP01014612.1, on the reverse strand, counting down.
ACTCCTGCTTTCACTGGTACCCCTTCGGGTCATTGTGCAAACACAAGGCTTTAGTGAAAATGGTTAGCAAACAAAAAAATGACCCACAAATTGAGTACTAGGAGTATTAACTCATGGGGTACCTTCAGTTTCAGAAGTACACCGGTATTTCGTAAGGTTAGTGGTTGAACAAGATCTATTGCATTATTCTTCTGGTTACAGACCATGTCCTGTCTGATCCAGCAACTATGCCGCTGCTGCTATGTCAAAATGTGTGAAGCTGCCTGTGTACAGCTAATCTGCCTTGTGCTGCATGTAATGGACCAATTTTCCTCCCCGTCTCTGACAAACATTTGTGGAAGGGGTTGGATTAAGTTTCTAGTTAAGATTGGCTGTGGCAACGCATCTCTGGTTACTATGACAGTTAATGCAGATGCCTTTGAAAAGCTTCAGCTAAAGAGGAAGAATGTTACGGGTTTGTTTTAGGGAAGTTGTCTTTAAAAAAGAAAAAAGAAGAAAAATTTGAAATAAAAATTAACACAACATAAGAAAATACTGGAGATTTTAGTGAGGTGACCTACTAAGCTTTGGGGTGCTTTTGAAACGTAAAGAAACAATCTGTCACACACTGCTCCTGCTGATGGAGGTCTCCACCACCTCCAAGGTGTCAGTGAAGCCAGAATTCCTGCTCTGCTTCTCTCCTTCATCTCCTTTCTCTGCTACCTCCTAATTTGAGCCCTTCATTTGTGGAGTCAAGTCCTAAAAATCAGGAGGTTTTTCAGTTTTCCAAGACACTTGAGTTTCACTTTCAAAGGGGTTGTAGAGGTGTAGCTGGACCCTTGCTGCCACTCTAAAATAATGATCTGTGCTGCAGATTGTCAGTTTTTATATAGATGGGGTGAAGATTTTGGGAGATGCATGTTCGGAAGGCACCAAGCTTTCTTCATGTGTGGGGTTTTTGGTTCCTTTCTCCTGTATTTGGGCAATAGAAAACGGGTGCCAGCCGCCTGGTTGGGTGGTAGCCTTCCATCCTCTGCAGCCCCAGTCTGTTTAGATGTAGTGTGAAGCATTCTTCCTGGCTGGCTGTCAGTGCGATGCTCCTTCCATTTGCTGTTGCCGTTGCTCTGCGTGCCGCTTTCTGCTGTCTCACTCACCCTGGCAGACCTGGCTTTATCCTGGGGCTTCCTTTGCTGTCGGGGCTTAGACTGGGCTGCGTTCGGTGCCTCCTCCTCGCGGCGGGATTATCTGCCACAACGCAGTAGCTACTTAAGGTTGTGCCATTTTTAGTGCTGAGCAGTGTCAACTCGGATTGCCTTGCACCTTTGAAAAAGGAGGAGATAAGACAATGCTAGCTTGGACTTGGCCCTGGTGAAGCAAAGGGATTTTGAAGGAAATCAAACTACAGTAGTTGTATGTCTGCCTATCCTTTGAGTGTTAATGGCAAAAAATCCCCAACCCAACCAAACAGAAAGGCTTTGGGGGGTGGGGGGTCAGTGAACACTGTCAGAGCTGCATTTGCCTTTTCTGCGATGTAACTGGTTACATGAGATGTCCTAATCGGTGGTTTTGTTTTTCCTCCCTCTTCTAGACGATGGACAGAGAGTTCAGAAAGTGGATGAAATGGTATGGGAAAAAACATGCAGAATACACAGTGAGTGAAATTCAGCTGAAAAACTTTGTGATCCATGCTGATGTACAGAATTTGCAGAGTCCTCTTCAGCCTTTCACCAGCCAAGCAGCAGTATGAGTTGTATCTGCTTCCTGGCTTTTATCTCTGTCCCCAGGATGGTGTTCTTAAGACATCCTCCCAGGGCCCTCCCTTTGTCTCGCTTAACATGTGGTGTGGGGTTACTGGGAGCACTTTCAGGTCTTTTCATAAGCTCTTGGAAGACTTATTCTTCCAAAACATTGTCATTTTAACTGGGGCTGCCATCTGTCTTCTGTTTGTATTAAATCTCCTTTTACTTTTGTTTTTTTCCCCTCTCTCTCTCTCCCTCCATGGTGTGGGGCTTGAAAATAGTTCCTCCTTGGGTTTCTGAAATCTCCTGCTAGAAAACAAAAGCTGAAGCTTTGTTCTGCGGGCAGGTGAAGGTGTGGTCAGTTGGGACAGGTGGTGGAGGGGACGGGATGGGGTGGCAGGGGTTTCAGCATGGGGTTGGAGTTCTGGATGAATGCCAGTGGTGTGGGGTTAGAGCAGAAAACTCCAGGACCAATTAACGGGATAGATGGCTTGTAGCTGGAGGTAAGGGATGGGTGCATGGGCTCAGGATGGTGGGTGGTTAGTTCTGACCTGGAAAGGTTGGAATCAGATGCTCTGAGGGTGGAAACAGAGCTGCAGGAGTAAGTGGGTTGTCAAAGGGCATCTCTCCACTTGGGGCTGGGGACGCACGGTGAAATAACTTTCCCCTTCCCCCTTCCTAAATGTCATTAAGAAAATCTGCTGCCTAGTGAGGAAATGTATGTAATCATACATTCATTCCTCCTTCCCAGCGAGGAAATGTACATAGCCATAGCACAATAGGAACCCACTGGGAATTTTGAAAATTCCTCTACTGATGCTTCTCCTGCCACTTTGCTATGGTCAAGGAAGATGCTGGATGGATCAGGGCTGTTCCCGAGTTCCCCAGAGAAGTTGGGTCACTCTTCCTGCTCAGAAGTTGCAGCTAGGAACGCGTACCACCGCTGAATGTGAGCAAGCGTTTGGGGAACTGCTTCATCTTCCTTCTGTACAGAACCTTTATTGCTGTTTTATGGAATGGTTTGAACCATGTGGCTTTCAGCGCCCCACCAGTGTGGGATCGAATGGCGGGTCATGGATGGCCAGCCTTTATTTCCCAGTTTTCCGTGACTGCTGGGATCCCTGCTGGGTGCTTATCTCGTGACAAAGGATGCTCCAGCTCTCCCCTGGGGAAGCAGGCTGGAGAAGGTGATCGTGCCACCTGCCTCGGTGCCTTTTCTTCCTGAAATGGCTTTACCGTACAGCGTGCTTTTCTTCAGAGGGATGCTGGGCCTGCTGGGGGACTAGTTTGTAGCGGGATTGATAGCAGGCTGCTAACTCTTTCCTGCTGTGGAAACACTGTGAATGCTTTACTTTTCATGAAGTGGCCATATGGCATTTTTCCATTGTGTCACCCAGCTGGCATTACATGAAAGGAATTGTTGGTGAAGATACTCTGCTTATGAGCTGTGTAATTTAAAGAAAAGGATAGGAACTTGAACTGAAATATTGAAAGCATATTGATTGCCGTAGGCAGCAGGCATTTCCATATTGTGCATTCCAAGTGACAGAGTCTGGTACTATATTGAAACAAAACTACTTCTTTTTTGTTAGGTTCTTTGGCTTTCATAATTCTGTTTTCTGAGAAGCATTTAGAGTAAAATTTCTCTTGTATGCAGTCTGCTTTTCTGGGGAGAGTTGGACGCTTGCAGCTCTTGTCTTAAGGAGAGTTCGTTTCCTGTCACCTTGTTGTAGTGATGCTTGAAGATAAGTTTTAGTCTTTTACACAGGGCAGATTTTATTGAGTTTTTAGTGTTTCATCAAACATCCCAGGCTCACATTCTCTTTTCCTTGCCAAACAGTATATTTTCTTTAGTAACTCCTTAGGCAGCATCTTCTATAGGTGACTGTTGTTCAACAGAGAACAAACTTGTCTCATAATGCAGCTACAAGACACTGGAAGACGCAGGATTAAAAAGCCTGAGATCTTTATCTTTCTGGAAAACAACTTTGTCCCTGCAAAATGCTTAGTGGGGTCCCAAAATTCCAACTGCTGGAGACAAAATAAGCACAAATTGAAATAGTCTGTCATCAGCAGAGCTTAAATTGTGAATTTCACTCTAATGTTTTAGGCAGTCATATGAAAAATAAATATTTTGAGAAGAATAAAGTGTTGGAGGAGGGAAGCTTGGCAGCAGTTCAGTGGGAAGAAGGCTCAGATCCCACCTGCAGATCCCTTTGTCTGAATGATGTGGATGGTGGTTTTGTCTTCATGCATCTAGCAGCTGCCTGTGGTACATAAGGCAGCAATAAATCCTGGAGTCGGGCCTGCAGGGTTGTTTTTTGGTTTGTTGGGTGTTGGTTGGTGGTTTTTTTTTCAACAGCCAGGAGCCTAGTACAGTTATAGGTTTCCAACACAGGGATTTTTGATTTCTCACTGAAAAGTGCCGCTTGTCTTTTAGTTGGCACTGTTTTGGTGACATTCACTTCCTTGCTTTCCCCACCCAAATGTCCTTGTTCCTGCTGAAAGTTCTGAGCTTGGACACGTGAATTCTGATGAGCAAGGTCCAGTGACAATATTTAGAAGAAACCCTGATTGTCCAGGTATATTTCCATTCTGTTTTGTCCACAATCATAGAAAAAAAGTCTCTTGAGAAATGATTCCATACAAAATAGGCAGAGAGACAATATGCAGATCTTCCCAGTAAAACAAAACATGGTTACGTAGTCACTTGCAGGTGATAATGGCACGTCAAACTTCTCCAGTAGCTAGTGGCAGTGTCCTGAGGCACGGTGGGTGCCGAAGGCTTCTGCAGAGCTACAGCTGCTAGTAAGGGGCCATCGCTGCGGCTTAGGAGTGGGAAGATCCATTCAGGGCATGAGAGGAGCGGGAGAAAGTCCACTCGTCTTACGTTGGCTTGTAAGTCTCATGATCTCCAGCTATTGTAGATGATTGTATCTCTTAATCCTGTTAAATGACCTGAGTTTCATGTTAAATGACGGGCTGTTCAATCTCATGATTCTAGTTGGAAAAATAAACCAAGAGAGTAACGCTTTCTGATAGGAATCTTTCTTGGTTTTTATATTGAACCGATCTGTTTAAACTTGCTGTAAATATTTACATCCCTGTGCTTTGCTTGTTTAGGTTCGGTTGCTTCTCATCTCCCCCGATGTCTGATATCTGGTGGGTTAAGGATAATCATATCCTTTGCTAGTCTTCTCTTTTGCATCCAGAGGGGGAATGCATCCTACTTCCAGGGCTTTCTTCATCATCATCAGTTGCTTCAGCTCTTTGGACTAGAAGGTCCTACTTCTGACACATCTCGCTCTGTTTCATCTTCTCGTTTCTCTTCCCATGGAAGTCAGAAGTTCCCACGTTTAGCCTTACCCCATTCTTTTCAAGAAAACTGTTGTCTGAAGGAAACAGGAGACTTTTCTAAGGTCATTAGGCCTAGATAATTAGAGAGTCTGTCTTGGGGAATTTCTGCACATGTGCAGTCATCCAATTAAGAAGCAGGATTGCAATTAAGAGGCAGATGGGTTTTCACGGTTTCTAACTAAATATCCTCGTGTGGCCTCAAAATCAGAGCCCTCTCCAGGTATCTAGGGCAGAATGCTGAGATTGCGGTGCAGCAGAAAGTGCTTAAGCGTTCTTCCCGGGGGACCCACAAGGAAAGTTTGCAGTGTGTCCTGAGTGCCTACTACCTGTTGTACTCTTCTGCTAGGGGAAGGTTTTCTTGCAATCGTAGCCTCAACTAGCTCTCTGCAAGTGAAGCTGGCAGTGGCTTCTGCTGAAGACAAGGATTTGTTTTGGTTTTGTTTGCTCAGGGCTGTTAGAACGCTTTCCCCTGTTCCCTAAAAGTTTCTTTTAGCCGTAGGTGGAAATCATCTACAAATCTTCCAAATGAGTACAGGAACACACAGGTTGGTGTTGCTAAAGGCTGGGAATTTGGTGAGATGGACATCTCCATCGCGCGTGCTGGCTGCTCAGAGGAAACCCCAGCAGCTTCTCACGCTGGAGATGCTCTGAGCGTCAGCCCCGTGGGTTACAGGTGATTTTTGTTGTGCATAAATCAGTGGGAGGCTGGCATCTGTAAGCTTGCAGGCTTGTCTCTGATTGAGTTTGGGGTGCCCTGTCTGGCTTGTTTTCCTGGAAATCTCTGTTCTGAGCAAAACCAGTGATTTGTGTAGCAGTAGCATTGTCTCTTCTTGCCTGATAGCAGCTGCTGGTTTGTGGGGATAACTGACATCACCTGGACTTAGAAACTTCCGTTGCTTACCAGCGCACTGCAGCTGAGGCAAGTCCGGTATCTGTTTGTCCCAGATATTTTTGAATGCCCTATTTCAGCGGGAAACTTGATGTTTTGGTATTTTGAAAAGCCCTCCAAACATCCCCTGTGGCTTTGAAATGGTGCCACATTTTGGAGGTTTGGATTCATGCCTCCAGTTATTTTTGAAAAGAACAGGAACCTAAAAATAACCATGTGTACTTTTCCAGGCAGAAATGACTGGTTTTTGTGAGCCAAGTGTTTGCATGGAGGCTCCTGGAACGAGACATTCTGCGTGTGAATTTATGGCTTTGTGTAGCGGGTCAAATAGAGCGTTACCAGAGAGACTCCCAGCCCGGTGCTGGGGCGAGAACGAAGCCCTCCTCCGCAGCAGCGGGGCTTGACCTTCATCAACTGTTGCTCTGCGGCGTGATGAATGCACACCCTCTGGAGTGTACCTCTTGTTGCTTCCCCGAGGCGGTGACCTGCCAGTTTTCTTCGAGTTACAGGAATGGGAGCTCTTGAGTGTATTTCTGCAGTCTCCCTAGAATAAATTTATCTGTTTGAAAAACCTGAATAAAAACCTGTTTTGGCTTCTAAATTTAGAAACAATGCAGGCTGGCGGCTCTCTGGAGCGGATTTCACTGAGCTAATTATCCTTTTAGATAAAGCACGTCTCCTGCATTGTCTGATCAGATGAAATATCTGCATTACAGATGGTCCCCCCCAGATCATTATTCACTAAGGAGATTAAGTTTTGCAGAGAGAGAGGAGCACGATGGGGGTGGCGATACTGGTGGGAAGAGGTTGAGTGCATCCCTGTAGCTGTCACCACTGCTTCGCACGGCCGTGCCACCCTCTCCCTCCATGACCATGATGGGCCACGTCCTTCTACTGGTTCAGCTGCTGCAGCCCTTGGCCAGGAGTTAGCTGACGTTTCCTTAAGAGTTCTGCTTTTGCTCTGAAAATTAGAGCAAATCACAGAGTTGAGTGGGATTTTGGGGGAATTCTGTTGGATTTCCTGTGTCGGTTGGTGGGGAAGACCCTGCTTTCCTCCTTTCAGGCCATCGTTTGTTGATCACTGCTCCCCAAGTACAGAAGGTGAAGAAACTGGTTGTCAGCCGTTGTCACTCAGACAGCCCTTGTGCTCTGGTTTGGGTGTAGGAGCCCACTGATCCAGGAATCACTGTCGTGCTTCCAGAAGGGAAAAAATAACCAATTTACTCTGAACCACAGTTGACCATCTTGTTATTTCTGTACTCCAGTATTTTTCCTGGTGAGATTTTGTTTCCCTCATCTAATGGCTAAGCATGAGCTCGGGTAACATTAAAATACAAAAATAGATGGGTTTCAGGAGGCTTGTGGTTCATTTGAATTGTGACATGGCTCTATCTTGCAGAAGTAGACGGGGGAAAAAAGTGTTCAGCCTCCACGTGTGTTACATCAGGTTAAACCACGGAGATTTTGGTTGTAACTGGGCTCTACCTAACCACCCAGGCAGGACAAACACACAGTGGAACTGGATCCAAATTCAGTATAACAGCCGCTTAGCTTAGGTTTCAAGACCTTTATATGAGGCTTAGTATTTCAAAATAGTTTCATGTTGCGCTGGTTCTTTGTTCTCTTGCTAGACTATGGCTTTATAATCATGCTTCCCTATTTCTTAAATATTTTTCTTTCTTTGTTAGTGGATGGAAACCTCATGTAGACATTAGAGACTGTGTGGCGTGGAGGACTGCAGTACAGAAGCTGACTTGCAGAAATTGTTGTGAAATACAGTTGCCCTCCATGTGGGTTTTCTTGTGCTGTATCTTGGTGACTCAACCATGGAGCTATTTACTGCGAGAACAGATAAGACAAAATTATCTCTTAAAAATAGTCTGGAGATGGTCTCCATTCACAAATAGGGCATATAGCCCCAGAAAAAATGTTTCAGTCTATGAGGTGAGGAAAACTCCAAATTTTTTAGAGCTGTTTGGTGTTGCATGGAGAACCCTTGCCGTTCCCCCCTCGGCTGCAGTGTGTCGCAGTAGGGCATTTGGACTTCGGGGTTTGGTTTTTTTCCTCCTGAGAGGCAGGAGGAGACCCCCTCCTGTTGGCAGCTGTGGCTTTGTCCTTCACAGTGGCTCCGGCGGCTTTACCTCCGTGTGTCATCCCTTCCGTGGCTCTGCGAGGTGTCAGGCTGCTCCGCCGGGAAGAGGAGCCGGTGGTGGAAGGCACCAGGCGCTGGTGCTTGCCTCAGACGGGTCTCCTGGCTCGGCGAGCGAGGTTTGGAAGTAGCTTGAGCGTGTCTGCATTGCGGTGCAGGCGCTTCTGTTGGGGTTGTCACTAAATGAGAATAAGCGCTGGCATGTGAAACGCTCGCTTCTTGCCACACAAAGGAATATATGCAGAAAAAGGGTGCGAAGCAGTCACTGTCGTTGCTTTGATGTTCCTGAGGTTCTGATATAAACCATCATCTTACTTGCCCCTTCAAACTGTGTCAGCGTCGTTAATTATATAGTTGCATATTATTTTTTCTGTCCTTCTCTTATCTTCCTCCCCCAACCCTCCTTCTGCCTTACTTGTGGCACAGCAGAACAGCGTGGCCCGTAGATTTCTCTCTCCTTTCAAAAGCACGACTGAGAAAACATTGATCCATGCAAAAGCTATGTTGAGGGTCTTAACCTGGGACTTGATGTGGTTTCATCAGAAAGGTTCTGTATAAGTCACTGGAGTCATAACTGTAATTATTGTCGAATAAGGCCGTTATGTTACTTGGTTTCCAGCTTGAAAGTGTTAGAAGCATTCAAGATTTATATTTAGTACCATGGAAAAATCAGATGCTTATCTGTCCATTGCAACAAGAGCCTGAATTACAGGCCAGTGCTCCTGGTGAGCACCGTGCCGAGTCTCCATCCTCCGGTGCCGAGTCTCCATCCTCCGGTGCCGAGTCTCCATCCTCCGATGCCCACTCTCCTCCGACGGGCCGACTCAAGCCGCCGGGACCAAGGAGACATCCCCCGATTCGCTCAGCTCCGAGGGGCTGACCAAGCCGCGGGGACTCAAGGAGACGTTCCCTGATTGTTTCAGATCCGGGCGCTGTGCGGCATTGCTGGCTTCACCATGGAGCACAGCCTTTGGAGGGCATCGGTGGCACTCGGGGACTCTTCCCTGGTTATCCTGTGGCAGGAGGGTGGGAGCAGAGAGGGAGGCACCTCCAGGACCCGAGGAACAGTCCTGGGTGCTTCGTCCCCTTGGTATTTCCCGAGGACTTCACCCTATATGTAGTGGTACCCCTGAGCCGGTCCGGAAAAGGGATTCGGAGCAGAAAGGAACAATGTTAACTTGTGTGTGTGTGTGTTGTTTTTTTGTGTTCTTTGTCTTTTTTTTTAAGCTGGAAAGAGGTGACTTCCTCTCGGAAGAATGGAGAGAGAGAATTGCGAACACAAGGTACAGTACAGCAATTGAATGCTGCTTTATGAACTGAATATTTGGGAGTTTGTAGAATGGAAATTGGGAGGCTGGCCAGCTTCTTATATAGAATTTCCATAGCAAATACCAAAAGCCTATCTGCCAGCTTTTATACGGGCCTCTTTAGATCCTGTTTTCTGACTGGTTTAGATGCGTGTCCCGTGGTATTACATGCGAGGGTGTATCCAAGATAGATTCTGGTTGTACGGAGGAGACTAAACCTGTTTGTTTCGCATATCCTTGTAGCTCATGTCAGTGATTCTGGCAAAACACTAGTTCTCTTGGCTGTTGGTGTATACAGCTAGGCTCACTTTCCATTAAAAAAAAAAAAAAGGCAAAAGACCCAATTGAGTCCGTTCCAGCTGAAATTGGGAATTCATTTAAGCTGATTGTCTTGATTTATTTCTGTGAAGATCTGGACAGAGGGTTACGCTCCTATTTGATGGGTAGCAAAAGGGAGTAAATTTGTTAAAGCAATAAAATATTCTTCTGTATTTTTCAAGGCTTTGCATTCTTTCAGCCTTATGGAGAGAAAAAAAAAAGTCTTTATTTTTACATGACCTTCTGGGCCACCCCATTATGTGGGGGAATGGAAGGCAGTTGTCAAGGAGGGCTCTCGGAAAGCCTTCAGCGTTGTGGCAATTATGGGTTGCTTCCCAGACACTGTTTTAAGAGTACTCCATCAAGAAGGCGTCTGCCAGGCTGATGGCTTTTGCATTATGATGTACCTCCGTTAAACTTCTGGAGGTGCCTTTTAATTTGTGGACAGACATGTCCCAGCCTTGCACCATACTGGGGTTTTGCTTTTTTGCTTGCTTTTCCAAACACACACTCCTCTGCTCTGTGCAACTTGCCTTGGAACAAATCTAATTTATTTTTTTTTTTAATTTTTATCTGAAGTACACCTAACAGCGTGCAGAAACGCTGGTGGATTGCCTGAATGCCTGCTGATCCACAGCCACCTTGCTCTCCGATAGAAATTCAGAAAGAAGTCGCTTTTCCCTCCCAACTGTTAGGTGTTTGTGTTTGTTCCGAGCGTGCCAACTGTTCAGCGTCTGCTCTGTCTAATGGGCCCGCAGATTGTCTGATGAATTCACACCGGAGCCATCCGATCTCAGCGAGCGGGTGGAAGCGTCGCCCTTCCCGTGGGCCGGTGGCCAGGCTCTGAAGGGAAGGCTGCGTTTGTACCAGAACTCGGTCCGACACCGTGCAGCACGCAGCATCCCGCTCATAGCTGTACTTGCGGCTTAGCGATACGTGCTGAAACGAGGGTTGAAGTCAAGGTGGACCGGGGGCTCCTGCGCTCCTGTCATGTGCATACAAAGTATCGTGCCAGAATGAACACTAAAAAAATATATAGCTGGCAAGCTATGGCTTTTTCCCTTCCTTTCCTGGATGTTTTCTAGTCCCATTAACATGCTTGGCCTCTTTTTTGGCACATGGGGGGATGGAGGAGGAAGAACCCCTGCTAACCTTACTTGCCAGGCAGGGTTTCCCAAATTTCCAAGAGCAAGGCATAGCAAGAATCCCCCCCTTTTATTTTTTTTTTTCCTTGGTGTATAAACATTTTTTCATCCGTGGTTTTTAATAGCTTTGGCTGCTGCTCTTAAACTCAGTGTCCTTGTTGAACATGTTTCGTGTGTGGAGGCACTAGGAGGGGAGTTTTCAAGCAGATCTCTTGCAGAGCAATCGGTTCTTTATGTTGAAACAATATACCTTCTATACAGCGTACAGCCCTCGCGGTTCACGCGTGCGGGGTGCTGAGCGGCTCCCAAGAGATGTTGAGGACGCTTGTTGCAAGCTGGTAGGAAACAGGCACCAGAGACAGTGAGACCAGCCCCAGACTTTCTGGCCCTTAAAAATAAAGGGCTGTTTATTTTTTTAAATTTGTGATGTGCTCTGTTTCTTTCCCAAACATTTTTATCGTTTATTGTGCCAATGTGCAGGTTTCTTTGTTTCCTGTTTTTTTTTCAGGAACAAAACCCCCCTCATTGGATTTCCTAACCCAGAATAAAGGTGCAGCTCCTTCGATGTGGGTTAGGGTGAAGGGCTGGGTTTAGGGCAGGGAAAACCTGCTGAAATATGTCAACTGCCTCTTTGTATTATGGGGACATGTAGAGCTAGAAGAAAAAATATATTTTGATATTTTTCTGTAATATTTTAAATGCACGTAGAGAGATGATAGGATGTGTTGTGTTGGAGTATTGCTTTTCACATGGGGATTAACTCCTGTAAGTGTGTTGGGAGTTCCCATCTTGGTGTTTGATCTCCCCTTGGCAGAGGGGTGAAAACATTTTGCACCTTGTTTTTCTGTTGAAACTTACGCTGCAAAACTCAGCCGCGTGCTGAGAGGAACTGCCGGAGCAGGATGGCTTTGGGATTTTTTAACCGTAACGATGTAGGCAGTGTCTGTGAATGCTAAAGGTAAGGTGCAGTTTTGTGTCATCGTGCAAGAAGAAAGCATTTTGTTAGGTGGAAGCAGCTGTACAGTTGGGGACAAGCAGCGTTTTCCGGTTTTGTAGGCGGCTGGAAGCGTCTGTGAGTGGGGTTGGGGGGTGGGTGTGTGTACGTACTTGCGTGCCGTCCGTCTGTCCCTGTTTATTAACTAGATCATTATCTTACAGTGTTATTTTTGTGAATAACTTTGCCTTTGGTCCTGAGGTGGATCACCAACTGAAGGAGCGATTTGCAAACATGAAGGAAGGTAACAAATCCAACTTTGTCCCTTTTTCCTTTGGTTTCCTGCTTACTGGGGGAGCTGCTGGGGGTAAGGGCTGGGTTACAGCCGTCAGGAGCCAGGTTGGTGGGTTTCATTCTGTGCCTTGTGCACCGCGATGGTTATTTCTTGGGCTTCTTACTTCCCACCTTGGTGTCTCCTCTGAGCTCCCTGATTACCTGGTAACTGCATGTGAAGACTCTGCGGAGCTCCGTGGGGTAGAGGAACTGTCGGTCCTTTCGTACCTGGTACGGGAGCCAACAGAACGTACCACAGCTAAGGCTGGGAAGCTCCCTGGCTGTCTAGGCATGGCTTTGTGTGTGAGTTTGTGCTGAATCCAGGCCCTGGATTCTCCTATTCACTTGTCCCATATAAGCACTTAAATGCTGTTAAAATGGGAACGCTGGCGCTGGATGTCTTGTGTGCTTCTGGGGAAGTCGCATTGCAGACACCAGTGAGTGGGGATGTCCAGTCACCCCGCTGTGACCCATACATTGCCCGAGGTGTCTTTTTCGTTCCTCTTAACCGCTTGGATAAGTGACAACTTTTTTTTGGTTCTGGTAGAAATATTTCTGAAAAGAAAAATGTGTGGAATGAACAAAGAAGCTGTGGCTTCCCATTGTACAGCTTTGTGCTGAAAGTAACTCGTGTGGCTTTTGGGCTCTGATGCAAACTGTAAAACCCCAAAACTTAGGCTCTCTTCTTGAATTTTAGCGGTTCTTTGTTTGGGTTTGTTTTGTTTTGTTTTTTTAAACCCTTGTGTTTAGCGGTGGCTTGAGAGAAGTGGCAAGGTGGGGACGGTTCTTTACAGAAGGAGGAAAGCAGAGTTCTCTTTCCCGAAGGTGCTCAGGCTCTGCCCGGGGCTGAGTGACCACAAATAGCTGTGACGGGGAGATCAGCGTTCCTTTAAAGGGCTTTGGGGGCTTGTGTGTCAAAGATACTAACTGGGAATGAAATACTCGTGTTCCTAATTGAAATTTCTCTAGATTGCCACTGAGAATTAACGTGCTTTTTAATTTTTCAATTTGGAAGTGTTTTAAGGTCTGTCATTTTAAAGTGATCCTTGAGGTGTCACCTCGTAGCTAGCTGGCGGGACTAATAGATGACTTTCCTACTGTCAGAATAAGCTTTAAGTAATTTTTTTTGTGATATACAAGTGATAGTTTTAATTGGGGCTGCTGCTGGGGGGCTCTGTTCTGGGTTATATTTCATAACTAGTCATTTCGAGAAGGAACAGTGGTAGCTGACTTTGTCTTTTTTTTTTTTTTTCCAGGTGGGAGAATTGTGTCTTCAAAACCTTTTGCACCTCTAAATTTTAGAATTAACAGTCGAAACTTGAGTGGTACGATTGCCTTTTTTATTCTTCATTACAATTACGGTGTGCTCATTATCTGGGTATGTCTGTAGAGGATTTTTGTTGATCTTTACAGAGTTGCGTAAGTAAGTAGAAAAAACACTGTTATATTGTTACAGCGTGCGTGCCAAAGTGACATGGATTTAAATCAAACAAAGTAAAAAAAACCTCACCCACCACTGGAACAACCAGACACTCTTTTTATGAGGTTCATCCCGCTGTGTTTAGATGTCTATGAAGTCGATGTTTCCCTGGCTGAGCATCTTGTATAGTTGAAGGAAATAAGGTGTTTCAAGGGCGTGATCTAGTTCTTTGTCAACTACAAAGAGCTGCCGTGAGGTGCGCGCAGGTTCCTTATACCGCGGCTGTCTGAATTTGGACAGGTAAATCCCACCAGTCGCGGTGTTGCCAGCCTTAGAAGCCAAAATGTTCAACTTTGCACGCCTTGTATTCTGTACCGAAAACCGATCAAACAGACCGAGCCCGTAAACGCCCAGTGGCTGTGTCTGCTTTATTGCCAACAAAGTTTTGGGTTTTTCTTCTGAACACAGAGCTGATATTTGCCAATGTTGTCCTTCGCAAGTATGTGAACTGCAGTTTAATGAGGCGTTGACATTACTAACACCCTGTGCTGTTGGTTTTGCTTCTGACCTTTTTTTTCAATTTTTATTGTGGAATTTTTGCAAGCGAAAGAATGATCCAAGCTGGGTTTTGCCCGTATTTACCGTGTCCAGTGCAAAACACCCCTAAATTTAAAACCCGCCTTATTCTCCTCCTTGTGCAAACATGGCAGGGAACACACTGAGTCACAAATCTCAAGCTGTATTTTCTGTTCTTGGCCTGACACTCATCGTAAACTGCTTTTCAAGAATAGTAATTTGAAGGCTGTCATTAAGGCATTTCACTGAAATAGTGCCATTGTGAGTTATTTTTACTAAGCTTGAATTGTTATGAATGTCCCGCGCATCGGACACCCAAAGTTGCCCTTTTCCTTCCTGTTTGATGTTCTTTTCTGGAGCGTCTCATTGTTTGGAACCTTAATAACCGTTGGGCCCTGGCTTGCCAACCCTTTGTAGACATGTACTTGAAAATAAAAGTACAAAAAAAAAAACCAAACCCCACGCAGAACAGTACTCCTGGAAACTGTCAAACCTCCAGAGAGCTGAGATCAATCTGTCGGTCTGCTAAGAAGACAAAGAGCACCCAGGGAAAGCCTCTTACAGCACACTGGCACTAGATGAAATGTAAGAAGGCACTTCTGAGGTTTCAATTAGGAGACCTGCCTACGTAAATAAATTTTTTTGCCCTCTCAAGCCTTTTCTTTCCTGGCTTCTGACCATTTTGTTATCTCTCTTTGGGAGACTGCCGTTACTAAGGACACGGTGGGGAGGCAGAGGGGCTGTGTTACAGTTTTCCCCTAATAAAAGCCCTGATTACGAGGCTCAGTTGGGCCAGTTCATCCTATTTCAGCCTGCACCCCGGTGTGGATTCACTGGGAATAGTTTTCTAGAATGCTGAAGCTTTATATATCAACTGGTATTTAATGCTGAATGTGAATATTGACGTTAGAATTACCCAGAGATAGCTAATTAAGATCTGGGTGAACGAGATTGCTTACTGTAGGAGCAGTTATTAGCTCACGCTAATGGGAAACTCTTCCAGGGATTCAGATAAGAGGTCCTGAAAATAAATTACCTTTGTGTGCTACAAACAGTGAGGGAATATTGTGGAAATAAATTCTAGGTCTTAATCCTATTCAGTGCCCATACTGTGTTCAGAAATCCCAATATCGAGTGAACACGCACGGGGTGTGCCAGCCCTGGGGCTTGTTCCAGCCCGAATGGCCTCTTCCGAGTGACACTTGCAGGGAAATGTCATCCACTTGGACCTCGTGGCATCATCATGTAGCTTGCCTGCCTATCTGATGTTTTGATCTGAAGGATGAACAGTTAAATAATTAAAAAAATATAGTGAAAAAGATAAAGCTTTAAGAAGCAGGCAGCCTTTTTTCTCAATACCGTTCTTGTCCGCGGCAGTGCCATGTGGAAAAAGAAATGTGGAAAGAGTTGGGACAAACCAAAACAAGTATTAAAATGTGGTTAAAATAGTGGTTGAGGTTGCTGAATCCTGAACCTGGCTTTTTGACTCTTCTGGGTAATTTTCTATCTAATTAGAAGTGTGCTAAAATTTTTTCTGCAGTCATGCCGCTCGCTCAGTGCTCGGTGGTTATGGAAATGCTTAAACACATCCCATACCTCTTAATTCTAGGGAACAAAACAAATGTAGGCAAGAAAGCAAATATAAAACATGTTTGTCCTCATTCCAAATATAAAACATGTTTGTCCCCAATCCAAATATAGTGCAGTCGCAGTTGACATGGGTTGGATCTAACGACGTTCCGTTGCTGCTCCTACCTAATTAAATCCTGCCTCTTACTGCAGATGGGTCGGTGCTGGGTTCTTTGTAAAAGTTGTCTCTGAGACGCAGGAAGGTTTTGTTTGTTAAAAGCTTGCACTAGCGTGTAGAGTGGCTGACTGTCTCTTAGGAGATGGAAGGTAGATCTTCAAAATCTTTTACATTTTCTGCAGGGTGTGTGTAGCAAGAGAACAAGAACTTGCTTTTTAAACTCCCGCAGTGCTTTCTTCTGGGGCATTGCTGAATGCAAAGTTTATCTTTTTGTTTTGAATGTGCCTTTACTGTTCCACGGCTCGTTTTGGCTGAGTAGAACTGAGCGGCAAACTGAGCGAACGTTGGTTCCCTAACTTGACTTTCTTCCTTTAGATATTGGCACTATAATGAGAGTTGTGGAGCTATCGCCACTGAAAGGGTCTGTGTCTTGGACCGGGAAACCAGTTTCTTACTACCTGCATACTATTGACCGAACCATAGTGAGTATCGATACGGCCAGTCAGTCTCTGGCTGCTTCACCCGCTCTGGAATAACCATGCCAGCTTCAGCTCCTTGTTTCTGGGAGTTGTTGCCATATTCCTCCTCATTTACAGACCTGGAGCACACCTCACTGGGAGGGCTGCCCTTCCCCAGTTGCCCGTTCGGTGTGCCTGAACGTGCAGGTCGTACTGGGTGGCTTAGCCTCTGGCTGCTCCGGTGCAGCACGTTCCACGCACAGTGTCGTTACAGACAGCACTACGATCGTTCGTTCATTCGCTGAAGGTGCACAGATTTACAACTGCAATTCCTTCTCCTGCTCCACAATATGCATCTGTGCAGAGTGGTGGGCTTGGGCTATAGCTTCCGCACTGAGTAAAGACTCCGCGGGTCTTGAATTCTTCAGTTTGTTTTGTGCTGTACAGACCATTTCATTCGATCGTGTTCAATCTCGATTTTAGTTGAATTTTCAGTTGCTGTAGAACTAGCCCAAGCTCCATAACTACGCTGATGCATTCACTGGTTTTATTTTTTTCAGTTAAATAAAACAGAAACAACCCTGTAGCAATGTAAACTTTTGTGGAGAAACAGTGTATTCCCACACTGAGTTTTTTGCAAGATGATAGTAAGACTATTTTTCTAAGTCTGATGTGGTCTAATAATGCTTTTGTTAAAGAATATGGTAGAGTGCAGATAAATATTGTAGTGGAGTACAAGAGTGAAGTGGCTGCATTGAAAATAACCTTCTGCTGAGTGAAGATACATGACACAAAGCTTTAAAACAAGGATAGGCAGTGATGAAGATGATAAAACCTTGCTGAGGCTTGGATTGTGTCCTACTTGCTACGCAGCATGTCTGTGTCTCTAAAAAGAACGAATATAAATGGCTTCTTGATGTAGCTTATCAGAAGAAAACCAGTCAGAAGTTCTGCAGTTCCGCAGTTGTCGTAAGCTAGTATTTAGTTTTTATGTATTCATGTCGTGACTGTGAAAATGACTATCTCATCTTTCTATTTTCAGCTTGAAAACTATTTTTCTAGTCTCAAAAATCCAAAACTCAGGGTAAGTTTCTGTCATTTTCTGTAGAAAACTCAAAATAATGGAGCAGCTACTTGTTGAGGATGTACAAAACTGATAGAAAATCAAATTTTCTTGATAAGCAGGGAACACGGGTAGGGAGCTGATTGGGGTGAAGTACCATACGCCATCGAGCACTAATACAATCGTGTTCAAGAGCTTTCTAATAGAGAATTAATGGGGCAGCCACAAGGTGTTCTTCGCTTGCATTAGAGGTCTACAAAGAGCTCCTCGCCCATTAAAGAGCCGAAGCTAAGGACAGAAACCGTAGTTTGAGTCTGTCCCAGTGTTCAGCTGTGTGAAGATGAAGCTGGAGAGCACTCTGAGATGGTCCTTTTGGGACAGGCTGTTTGAGCCGTGGACTGTGGTGTCACTTCTGTGCTGTCACATGAGGAATTAAAGTGCCAGGGGGGTTTTTGAGTCTCTGCTGGGCTGTAGTAATCTGAAACGAGCGATGGGGCTGGTATTCCCGGTCGGATAATTACATGAGGCCACTTAATTTAAAACTTCAGGTGAACGCTAGTCTTCAGAGTGACTGGCTTTGGAAGTGTTGAAAACAGACTAACGGTGGCTTTGAGCCTGGGTTATTGCAGACTGCTGAGTTCCAACTTGGGAGGAAAAAGGCTTTTCAGAGTCCAAAGGACAAATGCAGGGTGGCATCCGTGTACTGTTGAACGTCCCTGCTATTGAGGCTATTTGAATCTGCCAGTTATAGGGTTTAGTTGACAACTTGGTTAAACTGGAGAAGTGTTGGAATGGCCCAAATTCTTATGGAAATTAAACCTCACTTGGAAGGTACAAGAAAGGCTTTGGGCGAGCTTTTTCAAATTTCCTGTTCTTACTGCCTAGTAGAAAATCAAGCTTAAAAAGTTGCTTTATTTTGTTAGCCTCCTCTACAGGCTTCATGGCATCACAGAACGGTTTAGGTGGTAAGGGACCTTAAAGCCCCCCCAGTGCCACCCCCTGCCATGGGCAGGGACACCTCCCACTAGCCCAGGCTGCTCAAAGCCTCATCCAGCCTGGCCTTGACCCCCTCCAGGGATGGGGCATCCACAGTTCCCTCAGGACCCGCAGATGTGTCTCATCAGGTCCCATGGACTTGTGCACCTTCGGGTTCTTTAGATGGTCTCGAACCTGATCTCCTACGGTGGCTGGTGCTTTGTTCTCCCAGTCCCTGCCTTTGCCTTCTGCAACCTGGGCGGTGTGGCTTGGGCACTTACTGGTGAAAACTGAGGCAAAAAAGTTGAGTACCTCAGCCGTCTCCATGTCCCAGGTCTCCCGATTCCTTCTGGAGAGGGCCCATGTTTTCCCTAGTCTTGGCTAAAGTTGAATTAGACGATAATTAATGTCTTTGCCATTTTGTGTAAGACTTATAAAGTGATAATAGCAACACATGAAGTGTTGGGGGTATACGTAAAGCTATTGAAATATTTAATAATTTAAAAACCAACCGACCAAAACCTGTAACAGCAGTGTGTGATCTGGAGGGTGGGATTGGGAGGGGCAGAAGAAGGAAGAGGTTGGAGCTGGTTCTCCTTTGCCCGTGTGGCTGCACTTTGAAACCCATGACAGCCAGTACTGCACTGCAAAAGGGCGACTTGCCCTTATTTCCTTTCCCACTGAGCGATGCCTGAGGCAGGGTGAGTGTTTGCCCTTGCTGCTAACAAAAGGTTTTTCTGTGAATTAGGCATTGTATGATAAGAGCGCTTGCACCTAGCTCTTGTAGAAGTCTAAGCTGGGAAACTGTGTGGTCTGTATTAAAAAGCGATAAATATTTGAGCAAATTATGAAGTCTTTTAAAATTTTTGTCTAGGAGGAACAAGAGGCAGCTAGACGTCGTCAACAGAGAGAAAATAAGAGCAACACAACTACTCCAACGAAGGTTCAAGAAAACAAGGTGAATGTCCTGCATTTTTGGAGAGTAAATGTGTTTTCTCTTTAGCCGTGCGTGAAATCATAACCTGTGTTGGGAAAAGCCCGAGTCTGTGGGAAGTCTGACTGTGTTTGTTCTGAACGTGTAAACTGGTATAGCTGTTGCCCTGGACAAAAATAGGATAGAGAGATTTAATAACAGCTGCACTTGAGAACTGCAGCGCTAATTCTTGGGGAAAAAAGTATTGCAAGGTGAATAGAATAGCTGGTTGTCCATCCTCGCGGACCTTCAGCACCAGCTTGCAGAGCTTTCCCTGAGTCGTAACCCACTGAAGGGAGGTCAGAGTGTGCGGGGTCTCTTTTGCAAAGGCTCATTTCCTTTCTCATTCCATTATATGCGACTGGTTGTGCACAAAATTATGAAGTCTTGAATGTGCTTTGGCTTTGTAATGAAATTCAATTGAGGAGTGTGGTCAGTTCAGGGTGAATAATCAGCTTAGATAGCAGTTACAGGTTTCCTTTCCTGCAATGAGTGAGTCCAGAAGAGAATTAGCACAAGTTCTTGGGTGGTGGGGAGAGCTCATATCCCAAGCAGGTCTGTTTCACTGACAGGTTCTTTAACTACAATGCATCAGTTTCCTTTCATAAAATGATTTAACAAAGTTATTAACGCTTGCTTATGAGGAATGCTGCATATATAGGCAGAAATTACTAAAGAGCTTTTGGCTTTTAAATATCTCTTAGGATTCTGGTGCTGAAGAAGAGAAGGCTGGGGCAAATTCTGTTAAAAAGCCATCTCCCTCCAAAGCACGGAAGAAGAAGCTAAGTAAAAAAGGAAGGAAAATGGCAGGCAGGAAACGAGGACGTCCCAAGAAAATGAACACTGCAAATACAGAGCGCAAGACCAAGAAGAACCAAACTGCACTAGAACTTCTGCATGCTCAAACTGTTTCACAGACATCTTCATCCTCTCCTCAGGGTGAGTTCAAGGCTGGCACTGGAGGAAGCCCCCCCTGCCCCATGAGGATGGCTGAGTGTCTGGGGCTCTGAACGCACCCTTGGAGGTCGTTGTTCCTTTATCGCTCGGTTTAGTTTGGTTTTGTGTCAGAACTTCTCCCTTGCTGCCAAAGCAAAGCCCCCCTGGGGGGTGGTAGGTGTGCCTCTGGGAGAAGGTGGTGGATGAACCTGCCTGGAGGCACTTGGCCAGAGCTGAGCTGTGGCTGGTAGCGGGTCTCTGCTGCTGCTGTTCTAAGGGTGAATTGTAGGTGTCCTTCCAGACGGTGTATTGATCCAGCTGAGTTACTGGGCCTCGCGCTGTGGATGGCATGCTTTCCAGTGCTAGAGCTGCTGCAGTTGCCAGGAACTCTGAGTTTCCTAATCTGAAAGGTTCTCTTTGTTTCTCTCTTCAGATGCATACAAGTCACCTCATAGTCCATATTACCAACTACCTCCTAAAGTGCAACGGCATTCATCTAACCAGCTACTGGTGACACCCACCCCACCCGCACTACAGAAGCTGCTAGGTAAGGCTGTCACTGTCACCGTGTTTGTCCTGGGAACCTCTACTTCGAGGTTTCTGAACACAGAGTAAATCAAAGGGCTGCTAATGGCTAGCCACTCTGGACAGCTGAATGGAACATCTTCCCCTTCCTGCCCCTCTTCCATTGGCATCACCACGACGTCTCTTCTCTTCCTTCCTTCTGAAGTTGATGTCTTGGTGTGCATTTGGGTTTTTTGACATTGTTTCAGCTCTGGTTTTCACAAAAGGAAATAAGCTTGTGTTTAACAGAAATCCAAAATAACTTTACATGGAAATGGCCAGTCAGAAATAACTATTTTAAATGAAACCATTCTCTTATTCTGCAGTGATACAATCTTGGAGAACACCACTCCGTTTTCTCTGCAAAACTTAAAGCAAAGTAAATGAGATGCTGTCTGACTTTTTGAGATCACAAAGGTGGTGTGGTTGGAAAGTATGTTCTACCTACAAGAGGGGATTTAAGGAAAAACTTGGAAAGTGGTTTTTCAGGTGTTCTGGTTCCTCGCTCCCCTAACTGTTTCTGACCTTTGGCATTGGGTGTGAGCCCGAGAGTCACCTGGGAATCTGATGTGATGTTCCTGTCTATGTAGAAACCAAGGGCATCTGTGATGTCCTTGACTCTTGCTCTTCTGCTGTGCTCTCTTGCAGTTAGGGCTGATTTTTTACTGTAGAGAAAGAGAGAGAAACAGAGTGAGTTAGAGGGATGTTTTGTGCTGGAGGGGGTGGGGAGAATGACACTTGTCTGGAGTAAAGCTTGCTGCAGCCGTCTGCGTACCATCTATTACACGTTTTGGCTGCCTGTGATTGCAGCAGACTGGATTTAATCATGTGGTTGGCTTTATGAGGAAAGGGCCCCAGTGGTGAGGGCTGGGGAGAAGGAAGGTTTTTTGCGTGATAGAAGGACAATGAGAAGCAAGTGCTCCTTGGAGGCAGAGTAAATTTGGGTGTAGAGCCTGTCATCTGTCTGTGTGGAGGTAGGAGGAGTACAGCAAGCCCTGTCTCGTGGTGCTGGCGGAATAAGTGCTCTGCGCTCAGGGCTGGTTTTGGCTGTTGCAGCTAATCTCTTATTATTTCTACTTATGGTGCATTAAAAGCTGTTCAGCTCCTCTTTCATCATGTAAACACACCATTAGCAGCTGTGATGGGTTAGCCCTTGACTGGGGGCCAAAACCACACACACCCGCTCACACAGTTCCCGCCCCCATCTAAGGGTAAGAGAGAGTTAAAGGGGTAGTAGGTAAAGGTTCTGACTGGGCAGGACCAGCCCGATTGGCAGATCTTCTAGTGTTGACTAGCTCAGTGGCTTTTGGTGAATGTGTATCCCAGTTTTTGGGGTAAAGGGAAAAAAGGACTCATGGGTTGAGGTAAGGACAATGTAATAACTAAACTACAATAATATTTGAAATAATACTATATACAAATATACAAATGAGGGATACACAGTGATACTGCCCCCCCACCTGATGATAAGGACTCGTCCTGTTCTCGCCTAATGATCCTGGAGAAGGGAGAGCTGATCCCAGAACAAGGAGAGTCCCAAAACCACACTCAAAATTCCCCCAGGTGCGGGGGGCGAGGAGGGGGGGGGGTGTACCGCTCCTGGAGGCACTCACAGACTGGAGACAACAGTCCGAGTGCCCCAGACCGAGAGCTGACCGGGGCGTGGGGGGGGTGGGGAAAGGCCTTGGGAGAGCGATCCAGGGCCAGAAGAGACCGAAACCAAAAGGGCCTCAGAACCCAAAGGAAAAGGGCCGATCCTCCGGAAGGGTCCTCACCTATATACTGGAAGGGTCCTCACCTATATACTGGGCATGACGTGTATGTTATGGAATAGATTATTGGTCACTCTGGTTCTCAGTCTAGTAACCAAAGAACAAATCCTGGGCTAGTAACTGGGGCTGTGCCCTCCCAGCCCCCCCCCCGGCCCTGTCTGGGGAGCAGGGAAGCTGAAAGTATCTGACCTTGGCAACAGCACAAACATCCCTTATCAGCTTTCTTGTGAGCATAAATCCAAAACACAGCCTCTTGCTAGCTAGAAAGTTAACTCTGTCTCTGCTTAACCCAGGACAGCCCCATCATCTTCCTCTGTGTTTTTGACTGCGTTGTCATGGCTTCCATTGGGGTACCTATTGTAAGTAGCTAATGGATCCGAGAGTTTAGCTTGCATCGGAAGATGGATTTTCAGCATGATCTAAATTGATCTTTAATGGCTCGGTCTGACTTACAGTCCAAGGAAAAAGAGAGAGAGAGCAAAGGGGGCAGAGGTGTCAAGGGAGCAAATGGGGGTAAGTGGGAGCATTGCACTTTCTCTCACTTGATATATATCATCTCCGTGTTTATTTTGCAGACTCTTTTAAGATCCAGTACATGCAGTTCATGGCATACATGAAAACTCCTCAGTATAAAGCAAGTCTGCAACAGTTACTGGAGCAGGAAAAGGTAGGTCTCATTTTCAACATTTCTAAACAAAATTGCCAGACTACAGATACCTTAGATGTGGGGGAAAAAATGCTGGAGATGGGAATTGTCCACACTCAACACCAGTGCTGCACCAGGCCAGTTATAGACTCTACCAGAGCAATGCTCAGGCTGGGCGGCTGTACCTGGGGATTTTATTGCTGACTCGGTCAGTCTTTGTGTGCTTAAATTTCCCATCTGGAAATCGGGAGAGATGCACCTCCCCTCTGCTGTCCCTCCACTTCTAAGACTTAATTCCGTATTTCTGATTTCCCTTTATTTTGACACGAGGCTGTGTGTACCCATTCAGGAAGCTCTATGTTGAACCCTGTCCTTTTCTTCTGTTTGGGATTGGCAACTCCTTTTCATCTCTAAGTGTCTCGTGGGCCACAGGAGCAAGAGGTGGTGGTCAGCATCTCCAGCCGCGTGCACTGCCCTCCACTCGGAGGGGCTTCCCTATCCTGCGAGCTGCTGGTCAAACTGCTCTTAGATAATTAAATTCTGCTTCATCTAGCTAAGGATTGTAGCAACTTTGAATGAGGACTGTCTTGAAAAACACACACATACCGATTCCTTGGAGCTGAATTTTCTGGTTTTTGACATTATTTTTTTCCCACTGTAGGAAAGCCTAAATGAATTGAGTACTGTAGCATCAGGATGGCTCATTAAACTTGTAACAAATGGAGATAAGGGATTAAAAAACCCAAACTGTCATCACTGATTTAAGAGACTTTAAGAAGCACTCTTAGTATTGGTGATCTTAATGTG
The DNA here is from genome assembly GCA_011057875.1 of Pterocles orientalis. Lineage (NCBI taxonomy): Eukaryota > Metazoa > Chordata > Aves > Pterocliformes > Pteroclidae > Pterocles > Pterocles orientalis. The sequence continues at coordinate 185,824 of WKFP01014612.1, read as the reverse complement.
CTAAGATTACGCTGGCGAGCCAAGTGTGAATTTACCGAGTCGTGGGTTGAAATACAGAGAAGTGAAGAACATCCTGCAGCTCTGAAGTGTGACATTTTTTCTCTGCTATGGAACCATCTCCCCAGCAGAGGGAGGAGATTTGCTGGCTAAACACCTTTTCTTGTTTTGTTTTACCTCCATTATGAATAATTTAATTGCTTTATAAATTAGCCCTGATGAGAGACTGTGCTTGCCACTTGTATGGAGGAAGCTTTCCCCATAGAGCTCAACAATAATCTTTAATTTCTGGCCAATTCCAGCTTTTGGTAGCCCCCGTGGAAGCTTTCCTTTGCTCTGTGGCCCTTGTGGCAGCATCAGCATGAAGCCATAACGTTGTTTTTTGGGGTTTTCCGGAACTCTTTTTCCAGATGAGAGAGGCTCACTTGTGCCACCCTGTTGGTTATTGAGAGCTGCTTGATGCTGATGTGGCGTTCACACAAACCTTTTTTCTAGGGTTGTTTCTATTTGTTTTCACAGTCAAACAGCACTTTGAATTTTCAACTTTTTCCTTAGGCAGCATGTTTCTCTGCTACTTCTGTACGTGTCAGGAAAGTCAGCATAAAGTTAACTGATCTTCTTGCATAGAAAATGGCACGAGAAATGGTGGCGTGCGGGTATGGTGCCATACACCGAGAGTATAAATTGACAGGGTGGACAAATAATCACTTGGTGTTGTCTGACAGCTGGTTCATACTTTAAGACATGAAAATGAGGAATTCAGGATGAAAATATTTTTTTAATGGAGTGTTACATTGAGAGCATGGCAAGTTAAACTTCACGAAACAAGAGAACTTTGCTGGATGAGTGCTGTTGTATATTCCATTTAATAACTCCCTCTTGCATGAAGGCTTTTTAAGAATAACATTTCTGTAAAATGATTTTAAAATAAACAAGATGCTAGTTCACCAGATTACCCTTAGATGGAGCTGTCAGCCCCTCCACTGCCCGTAAAGGCTGAATGAAATGACTGATGTTGAAGGCAGAAATGATTTTTTTTTCAGCATCACCTATGGCAGCCGCTTTAGCATTGCAGTGACTCAACTGTTTTTTCCCAAGTCGTTGGTGAGAGAGGCAACAAAAGCTGTCCGCCAGATCCTGTGGAGCTCGCCAGTGCTGCTGCTTCGCTTCCCGCGTGCATTGCTTGGAGGCTCACGGTGCTTTTTGCCCTTGGCCTCTGCTTTTTCTGGAGTGATGGCTCAGTTTCTGCACGACTCCTATTTGGCCTCAGCAGCAAAAATTGGAGGAAAACGTAATCTCCAGAGCCCGCTCTTCTTGCTGCGGTCTCCTTTCAGCTGGGAACTGGATAAATGAGACTCTTGAGCCAGTCCTTGCCTTGCCCTGTGCTGCTCACGTAGTGCAGGCCCGTGGAGTAAGGAAGTGTCTAGTTAGGGAAGGTGATGGGCAGGAAATGTTCTGCGAGTAGAAGGGTCGGGTAGCCTGCTGAAGGAATTTTGGCATTAGAAATAGAAGTGGTCTGGCTTATTTATGACTTTCTTCCTACCTCCCCCACAGTGTATTTCCATTTCATGTCTTCCATGAGTATTGTGGAGGAAAACTCTGGACTGGGACTCTGGAGATTCAGATTCTGTTCCTGGTTTAGTAACAGATTTCACACAGATAATCTTCTCCAGTTCCACGTCTGCTCTGGAGGATGTGATTATTACTATTTCTTTACAATGTGCTAGGAGAATAAAAATGAATTTTTAAGGCTCTCCTGATTTACCATATAGCAGAGGAAACTACTTCAAAGCTCTTTGCAGCTTAGCTCGGTGTTCAACACTTGGTGAAGTTAGCAAACACAGGCTCCCAGAAGTCTGAGACGGAGCTGGAGTGGTTCATACATCTCCCCTCTGAACTCAGATCCTCTCCCAGCTTGCTATACAAACCAGGTGTAAACATCTTACTAAGATGGAGCCTGCTGCAGTTGGTGCTAAAAGTGTGTTCTCTGACTCTTCCCTCTTCCAGGAAAAGAACGCTCAGCTCCTGGGGACAGCACAGCAGTTATTCACCCACTGCCAGGCACAGAAAGAGGAAATCAAACGTCTTTTTCAGCAGAAACTTGATGAGGTAGCCCCTGAGCTGGTGGAAGTGGATGCTGTTAGTCGTCTGCGTGCAAACATTTTTCATACTAATAAGACCGGAGCAGTCTCAGGTCTTCAGCCTCTGTTTTGCAGCAGATCATGCTATAAATAATGTGGAATCTGTATGGCTCTCTGGTTATATTTTATCTTAGTTGTTGGAATTGTTGTGTGCCGCTCTGTGCCCAAGGGCCGGTGGTGACAGACCACAGGCTGGGGTATTTTAGTAAAGGATGCATCCCCCGCTGGTTGAGCAAACTCTGCGTTGCTAACGCAAGTTCAGAACCACAGAAGGGAATATGGTGCCTCTCTACAAAAATAGTTTCTCTTGGCTGGCAAGAAACTAAATGCCAGTTTTAAAGTTGAATTGTTGGAACAGCAGCTCCAAGTGAGGTACTTTTGTCCTTCCTCGTTATCCCCTGGCAGTGACCAAGTGCCTTGGAGAATGCTGGGGGACTGCATAAATTCTGTGGATCTCTTCAGTGTCACTTCTGAATGTGACAATCATCTGGAATTAGGGTGGCAAGACCTTACTGAGTGATCTCTTTCCTTCTCACCCTTCATCTTGTAGCTGGGAGTTAAAGCTCTGACCTACAATGACCTGATTCAGGCTCAGAAGGAAATCTCTGCTCACAATCAGCAACTGAAAGAACAGACGAAACAGCTGGAGAAGGATAACAGCGAACTCAGGAACCAGAGCTTACAGCTGGTGTGTACAACGCTTGGGTGTGTAGCGGGGTGATGCTCCCATTGATGTAAGGAGGACAGTTCATGAGCCAAGGGCTGACCCTGTCTACAAGGTGCTTAACGAAGGGAAAATCCCCCAGGTGCTGTAGCTGCTCTGTAACAGGGAAGAATGATGGAGGAAGGAATGCCGGTGGTCCTTTCTCTTGGTGACCTTTATTTCCCTCTAACGAAATGCTGAGGTGCCGGTTGCCTCTGGCCTCGGCTGTGTCCTGTGAAGAGCTGTGCAGCTGTGTGTGCGCTTGTCACTGACCCTGGATCTGGCTGGCCAAGGTGTTTGTACAGTGCTTGCTTTGTGGTGGCTGTAGCTCGTGTCCCGTTCATCTTGGTAACTCACATCGTTAAGGTGGGTGGGGGGCAACTCTGGGTGTGGAAGTGGTTAGGGAGGCTCGGTGATAATGCTTCTTTGAGAAAGAACCAGGCCACCTCCTGCCCTGGCATGTGGGGACTGTGGGACCATTTTGGTGGCATTTGGCTTAAGCTGAGAGAAGGTTCTTGCACATATCCAGGTGAAAGGTGCGTGGCTGTCAGCTCCCTCGTTGGGTGAAGCGGTTAAAGTTGTCTTTTGATGTGGTTATCCTCTGTCTCTGCAGCTGAAGGCCCGGTGTGAAGAACTGAAGCTGGATTGGTCAACGTTGTCACTGGAGAACTTGCTGAAAGAGAAGCAGGCGTTGAAGAATCAGATTTCTGAGAAACAAAAGCACTGTTTGGAATTGCAGGTAGAGAGCAAGAAATAAATCTCGGGTCACCAACTTGGGGTAGCTCTTGGGCAATGGGCCAGTTAAGGGTATGGGACGAAATATGATGTTAAAGGATAAGCTAACGACTGTTTTAGTCCCCCCAACTTTCCCCAGAGATCAATCTTTTTGTTAGAGGGTTTTGGTAAACTTGAAGAATAAAGATGTGGATAACTTTTAAAGGAAGTGGATGCTATGACCGGATTCCTTGGTAGTGTGTGGAAGAAGGAATCATGATTTATCATGAAATCTAATTAAAAAGCAATGACAAGGTGAAAAGGAAAGTCCTGCTTGTTTGCATAATATGTGGCTTCACTGTAATGTCTTCTGTGTGCTCTGACGTCTTGATTCAGGAATCGGTTCCCACAGAATGTCACTTACCAGAGAGAGAAGAAATTAAGCTCCTGTGGCTGAAGAACTTTTCTTTCCCTGTGAGATTAGCACTAGAGCTAATCCAGCGTTTTGCTGGGTGCCTTGACGTGGAGCCGCTGTTTCCTTCAGTGACTGGCACTATTGAGTTACTCCATACCCTCTCTATGAGCCGGAGATATTTTATGTTTGCTTCCAAGATCTGAGAGGTGCTTTCTGAGGGTCTCTGAGCCATTCCCCTTACCTGCACCTTTTGGTCTCAAGCTCAGGGCAACGTGTTGAAATTTGTTTCTCAAATTTTGGGTCAATTGTTCTGCATTGTTCCCAGAAATGAGGCCGCTTTTCCTGAGAAAGGCAAAACTCCATAATGTGATAGAATTGTTAAGTACGGTCTTCAATCGTTGTCCTCTTCTTTGTTTAAAGATCAGCATTGTGGAACTTGAGAAGAGTCAAAGGCAGCAGGAGCTCATGCAGCTGAAATCGTACACACCGTCTGATGAGTCCCTGTCTGTACAGCTACGCAATAAAAACCAACTGAGCCGGGATCCTGAGGCTGATCACGGCAGGTTCCAGCTGGAGCTTGAGTGCTCTAAGTTTCCAATGCCCCACATCAACGGCATGAGCCCCGAGCTGTCCATGAACGGCCATGCTACTCCGTACGAGATTCATAACACTTTCAGCAGGCCCTCTTCCAAGCAGAACACCCCTCAGTACACGACCTCTCACCTGGACCAAGAAATCGTTCCGTGTACCCCAAACCACGGCAGCAGACAGAAGGCAGACAAGGTGACGAGCTTGTCCTTACCCGATTACACCAGGTTTTCCCCGGCTAAAATAGCACTAAGGAGACACTTGAACCAAGACCACGCAGTCAACGGAAAAGCAGCAACTAACGAGATCCAGAGGTGAGATCATTCGCTAGCACGGGAAAGGAGGGGTAATACTATTGCTTGTTTTTAATAGCGGTGGTTTGATTGGATTGTGGAAAAAAATTTTAAAAGTGGAGTTTTGTACTTTTGTAAAGGTGTAGCATCAGGAAAACCAGCAGTGACAGCTGACTGGGGAAATATGGTGGTGCAGTGCCTTGAGCTTGGTACGGGCATTCCTTGCAGGAGAGAAGTCACGAGCTTTTGTATTCTGACGACGGTACGTTTCTGTTCCAGAGCCGACCATGTCAAAGAGAATGGCCTTACGTATCCGAGCCCTGGTCTTTCAAATGGCATAAAGCTGAGTCCTCAGGAAACTCGGCCCTCCTCCCCAGCGGCCTTACCAATTGCAGGCGAGAAGGTAGGAGATCCGCTTGTGCTCAAGTGCGGAGGTGTTACACCTGGTAGAACAAAGAAAGTTGGCCAGACTAGGGGATGCAGGCATGCTCCTTTCTGTGGTCAGCTTGGTGTGGAAAATAACGCAAAGTGCAGTAGGTGTGGTACAATAAAAAGAAGGTACTGGCTAGATGGGAGAATACTGTGCTCGTGAACGATGTGCTTACCTCTGAGTTGCTGGTTTGCATATGGACTGTGCCAGTAGTGCTGTAGGACTTGGTTTTGATCCGATGTGTGTCTACTTGACCTTGAAAAGCAGATTATTTTCATAGTTAAAAAAAAAAAAAAAATGTCCACCGCCTTGGTCCAGCCATGAATCGTATTGGAGCAATCATATTGCTCATTTCGGAGCAAGCAGGTGCTCTCCAGGAGGAGGTTACCATGGAAATATTTCTGGCTACTGCACCTTCTGTGTGCAGAGGGCCTCAGGATGTGAATTCTGTCAGATGAGTGCTTTTCAGAGAGCTCTAACAACGACACTGGGAAATGAGCTTATGCTCGGGGCCAGCAGTAGCTTTAATTTCCGTATTTCTGTGCTGTTGGATATTGCCGTGGCAGTAGCCTGGTGTTGGTGGCAAAGCTGCTCCGTGCGTGCCCTGTCTTTGCTATATAGTCATCACTTTAAATTGGGTGATCTCCAAAGAAAAAAAGAAGGGGTGGAAAAAAAAATAAATGAGCAGGTTACCATTACTTTAAAAAGTCTTTTTAGTAATAGCATGTAATTAAGAACATTACTTTCTCTTTGCATTTCCAGGTTTTGAGAGAGAGAACCTCTGTGAGTAATGGAGAAACTATCACCAGCCTACCTATCAGTATTCCTCTCAGCACAGTGCAGCCCAATAAACTCCCTGTTAGTATCCCTCTGGCCAGCGTAGTCCTACCTAGCCGTGTTGAGAAGGTGGTGAGTAAGGGATTGTCAACACTTTCCGTCCCTAACTAAAATCACACTGGGCAGTGATGGGGTGCTGTGCACCGGGATCCTCAGTGGGCTGCTGATTTCAAATGTCTGGTGCTTCGGGGGGAGGCTGCTGTCGGCATGCATTCTCTTGGCTCGTAGTCATTCTGTAGATTTTTACTCTCTCTTGTCGGTGGGGTGGTGGTATTTCAAGCAGGAAGGAAAGCAGAGTACATGCCTCAGGAGATCCTAGTCTTAAACGTCCGGCTGGGTGGAAGAGGCGCAGAGTCTGAGAGTTTGTGGCAGTGAAAGCAATCCCCCACGTCAGTTTGTTCTTAGCCCACTGCCTTCCTACAGACTCTGGGAGACAAATTCTTCTGCCTCAGTTTGGTCATCGCAGAATTGTCTGGCTTTATCACATCCGTGTGTAGGATGGACTTGAACAGCACCTTGAGGCTCTGCTACCTAATGTGACTGCTCAGCAGAGAGCAACTAGAGAACTTTTGAACCATCTCTTTTGGAAATCCTCATAAGTCCATGCTACTCTGAGGCAGAAGAGTTTAAAAAAGCCTGGTCCGGTTTCTCACAAACGTTTGTCACGCCAGTGTTACAGTAGAGAACTGAGAAGCATTTGCTGCTGGCACAAGAGCTGCGAATCCACAAATGCTTGCTGTACCAATCCCACCTTTGGAAAGCTGGAGTTGTTTCATTGTAGTGAATCCGTTATCTTTCTCCATGTGTAGACTTTTAGCTGTAGCAGAACTACAGTCTGCCCAGCTCCGAGCAGTTGGATGTCCTCGGAGCGGGTGCTCTGGACAGCATCTTCCCTTCAGCAGGTGGTTTCCCAGTTGTTCAGCCTGCTTTAGGAAACACCTCTTGGTGTCCCAGAGAACACAGCCTAACGCATTGCCTGTTCCGTTTGGGGTTCTTTAGGGGGGAGCTTCCTGTGCCCAGGCTCCGGGACACGATACAACCATTTGTTTCCTTTTGGCTGCCTGGGAAGCCGTGGCCTGAGGCGCTGGTTCTCTGATTGCAGTGCTGCCCCGAGTCTAAACTTTCTGGGCCGATGAGCCTCTTCTCCCTCTATCTGCGTGGTATCTGTTGTGTGCTAGATACCATTGCAGGATCATTAATTGGATATTTATTTTTGTCCCGTAACATGCTGATCTATATTTTTCTCAGAACAAGCAAAATCTAGGACATACAGGAGGTAGAGCCGCTTTCCTTGGTAGATGTACTAATGCATGTGAATTTGTTGGAACTGTTGACTTTTGGGTATCCTCCCTGTACTGAAATGGCTGTTTCTCTCCCCCAGAGAAGCACACCTAGCCCAGTTCATCAGAGTAGAGACTCGTCGACACTTGAAAAGCAGATTGGTGCTAGTTCTCATAATGGCGTAAGCAATGCTGCTGGAAACAAGCCACTGGCTTTGGCTACCTCAGGTAACGGCCTCGTCTACGCGAAGGTGCGCTGTGTCTCGGCGTGACAGCACTCCCGAGTGCACGTATCGGAGTTTTCCGAGCGCTTCTTGTCAGGTCATTCAGGCAGTAGAGCGCTAGAGAAATGTGTGTTTTGTAACGAGACCAAAGCGTCACGGATGGTGATGTTTTGAGACAGTAGGTGCCTACAGCTTGGATGCACTCTGCCATAAAGTATTGTTTTGACGTGTTTTACCTGAACTGCAGCACCTTGCAGTGGAAAGAAATAATTGCTTTTGTAAATTCTTCTATACGGATTCAGAGATTGCTGGTTGCCACGTTGCAAAGGAAAGTGTTGCGTAGCTGTGATCCGGCTTTACCAGTTTTATTTTCCAGGGTGGTGGAGTTTTTTTAATAGCAAAATGAATTTGTTGCTGCAGCTCACAATGGTGCCTCATGAGCAGTTGTAAAGTGTCTGGGTGGGAAAAATATCCAACAGGAGAGGGTAGGGATAACCTTGAAATGCAGACATTGCTTCTGAACTCACTCATCTGTTGGAGTTGTGGCCTTTAGCTCCTCAGGATACGGAAATGTTGAGGACCAGGAAAAGTAAGTTCTAGCCTACAGAAGCTGTTCTACAGCTGATCCCTCGTCAGAGAGCGCATTTGTTCTTCATGTTTACCACCTCGAGGGGCTTGTGTTGTTTCTCGCATCTGTTTTGCGAAGAAGGGCTTGGCTGCAGTTTTATAGAAAACCAGTTTAAAAATAAATCTTGTAGTAAACCAATACAGTTTTCCCTTCTACCCCTTTCATTTAGACAGCCCAGGGACAAGGCCTTACTGGAGCACTAAACTCGTTTACAACTCACCATGACAAATACTTAACTCCCTTCCCGAGCTTCCTCCCATGTGGCATTCTTCTGCCGCATTTTCTTTGAAGATCCCCTGTCACTCCCCGAGCCACAGCTTTTCCTTTAATTTTCAGAAGGAGGTGGGCTGAATAGATGACGCAGTCCCTTCTTTTTTGGGGAAGGAAATGGACTGAATTTGCCCGTCTGTTTCCTGGACGGTAGGAAGGAGTTGAGCGTGGAGGAGCCCTGATTCCAAAAGGTGTAACAACAGAAACTTACACTTGAATCCCACCAGATAGAGCGCAGGCTACCTCCATATAACACGTGAATTTTCCCGACCTGTCAGACGAGTAATGAGAATCGTTAACCCCTAACTGAGACCATCGGCGCACAGAGCCACGTTCTCAGCTGCGCTGTGCAAAAGCAGCCGTGCAGCTTCCTGTGCAACACACAGCTGCTGGCTGACGGACCGCAGGTAGAGCTGAAAGCACTCCCAGCCATCCCCGAAACCTAGCACTGTGACCTCTCACTCAGCAGGAGCAATGATGTATACTTTCCCTTTCAACAGGTTTTTCTTACTCTTCTGGCTCCGTGGCAGTCAATGGAAATCTTACAAACAGCCCAGCCCATCTTAACCATAGTGTTGATCAGGCAGCTCTGGACGACTCTGGGAGTCTGTTTAACTCGGTAGGGTCTCGGAGTTCCACTCCACAACATCCTTTGCTAATGATGCAGTCAAGGAACTCTGGGCAAAACTCCCCTGCTCACCAGCACTCAACAAGCCCCAGGTTAAATGGCACCTCCCAGAGCCTGGTAGGGGTATTGCAATATGCAGATGCTCAGAAGATGTTTGCCGAAGGAACAAAGGGGGATCTTCAGTCTGATGCAGCGTTTTCAGATCCTGAGAACGAGGCCAAGAGAAGAATCATCTTTACGATCTCTCCTAATACAGGACATGTAAAACAATCCCCTTCCAACAAGCACAGTCCTCTGCCCACGAGCGCTCGGCTGGACTGTGGCCAAGCACATGCGCAGGATGGGAAGAAGCGAGGCCGGCGGAAGAGATCATCTACTGGGAATCTCAGCGGGAACTCCGGGGTCTCCCCGAAACGCAAATCCTTACCTACTGTGTCTGGACTCTTTACGCAACCGTCAGGTTCACCACTCAATATCAACTCCATGGTAAGGCCAAAAATGAAGAGCTCTAGCAAGAGACAAGGGTCTGGGAAAGGTCTTAGAACAGTTGAAGCTTGTTTCTAATTCAATTCTTTAGCGTGCTCTCGGGCTGTTCCAGTGCTAGGAGCTAGAACTGGCGTCAAGAGCCTTTGCGAAAAGGGCCCCTCTGAGAGGCGAGAGAGTTGCTGAAAAGTTGGCAAATGTGTACGTAGAACATCTTCAAAGAGTTCTTTGCTGTCAGAGCATTAAAAATTAAAAATAATCTCTTCCCTCATGACAAAGAGCTTGTTTCTGCAGTGATTTTAAGGCTGTAGGTTAAATATTTTGAAAATAGTTTAAACTAAGATTGACTAAATAGCATCAGGGTGCCAGAAGCATATGGCGTTCGTGCATAATTAGGCCAGCTCTAGTAGTTGTGTTCATGTGATCCTGCAGTTGTAGTTTGAAAAGAAATGCAGTTATCTCATGTCTTCATTTCTGTGTTTAAACATAAAATCAAAGAATTAAAATTAGTTATTTTTCCAAGTTATATTTAAGCTTTCATCCCGGACTCTAATGCAGGATGGTGGAGTAGAACAAGGGCAGTGCTGAACAGGCAGCTGTTGGCATATCCAGAAGCTGAGCAAGTGAAGCCTGCTTTTAATATCCTTAACGAGATGCCTTGTTTCTAAGGGATGCTCTCATCTGTAACTGCTTTCTTTCCTTCTTGCCCAGGTCAATAACATTAACCAGCCTTTAGAAATAACAGCCATTTCCTCTCCCGAAAACTCCCTGAAGAACTCTCCTGTTCCTTACCAGGACAATGACCAGCCCCCGGTTCTGAAAAAGGAAAAGCCCCTCGTTCAGACCAACGGCGTTCATTACTCTCCTCTAACATCAGACGAAGAGCAGGGATCTGAAGACGAGCACAACAGCAGCAGGTGAGTACCCAGGCGTAGGTCTCGGGATGAGATTTCTCTGCGGGCTGGTGTCGGTACTCTGAACTGGAGAGCCCTCTGTTCCCTTTGCTCGGAGACCGATTCCATTACGCAGCTGAAATTGTGAACAGGGAAGAGGTACTTGGGCAGCAGTACTTGAATGTGGGAACCCACTCTTGCTGTGTTTGCAAGGCTGGCAGCGTCTGGCCTCTGCAAGAACTCGTGTAGAAATTATTTCTTTTTACCACGTTGCTTTGTAGGAGTACTGAGGCTGTGTGTAATCTTTAACTAGGAATCTGGCTCCTCCTCACTCCCAGTTTCAGCTTGGTTCAAGATTCTCCACTTCCTGCCCCAAACTGTTGGTGTTTGAGTATGGTACTTGCCACCTTTTGCCTGGCTGTGGGGTGCAATTTCTTTTCACGTTTAAGGTGCTGGAAAAGTAACTGCTGTAGAAACGTGAGCAACTTCTTGTTGTGAAAGAAGAGCAACAATGAAGTCCTCTGAACGTGCCCTAATCTTGGCAAAGAGCAGAAATACTGTAACAGCTTCTACTTAAAGTTTGTGCTGGATTTTTTTTAAAGCTTTTAAGTTCCTTTAGTAGCATAGAGCTTTCTAGCTGAGCTGGCTTTACATCCCCCAGTCTACTGCTAAGATGTGAACATGTGGAAGGTGGGTGATGAGGGTAAATGTCCAACAAAAAATCTGCAACGAGTCCTAAACCTTTTTATTTTCCCACTTAGAATCGAAAGGAAAATTGCAACAATATCGTTGGAAAGCAAATCTCCACAGAAGACTGTTGAAAATGGTAGGTGTGAGGAATGTTCGTTAGTTGGTGTTAATGGTTGGTCTTGGGAACGGACGCTGGCCCCCGGTGGAAGGTCAGAAGCCTCTGTGCTTCGCTATGGCTGAGCAGAGGGCTTGGCGTCATCGTAGTTAAGACAGGCGGCTGGTAATGACACATTTTGGGTCAGTTCTTTCTGTAGTCACAGGTCTCCAAAGATCTGACCAGGTTTTTCGCTGACTCAGGGTTTGGGGAGGTATCTGAGGAAAAGGTAGATCAGCGTTCTCAAACTTTTTCAGAGCATTCAACTGAATTTTAAGGACTTTCAGGTGACTTTGGAAATATTTCTGCTTTTGGATCAGAAATAGAATTACAGACTGATAAACTGTGGGTGTTGAAAGGTCAAGCCCCTGTTCTTAATGAGCACATTCCGTAAATGCTGGTTTTTGACACAAATTTTCTTCCAAACTAGGCGGCAGCTTATCTGGGAGGAAACAAGCACAAAGCAACGAGAACATGAACAGCAGTAAATGGAAATCTACTTTCTCACCGATATCTGACATCAACCTGACCAAAACTACAGATAGTCCCTTGCAGTCGGTTTCATCTCTGAGCCAGAATTCGCTGTTTGCCTTCAGGCCGTCCTCCGAGGACAGCCTTGCCGTCGACGCCAAGATCACAGCACACACGCGGAAGAGCGTTGCCATGCCCTCGGCCGGGGCAGACGGGCTCAGCCCCGGTACAAACTCCACTAACGGCTTCACGTACAACGGCGGGCTGTCGAGTGACATTGGTTTACACAGCTTCATCGATGGTGCTTCTCTTCCGCATAAGGCTTCGGACGTGGCGACTTCCAACTGCTCGCTGAGTTTCCAGTCACAGCGAAGCAAAGATGCGGGGATATCGGAAACGAATCCTTTTTTGAACAAAAGGCAACTCGAAGGCCTCAGTGGCGCGAAAGGAGAAGACTTAAATCGGTCGGGGGTCAAAGGCAAAGAGATCAGTGAAATAAGCATTCGTACTGTGGGTTCTTCAGAAAAAAACTCTTTGCAGCATAACGGAAAGGTCGGCAAAGGAAGGGACCGAGATGTGGAGTTTAAAAATGGCCACAACCTTTTCATTTCTGCTGCTGTTTCATCTGGTGGCCTTCTGAATGGTAAAAGCCTTTCGACTGCTGTTTCTTCAGCAGGCAACCCAGCGTCTTCTGTTCAGCCGCACCATCCTTTCCTAAACACTCTGACCACTGGATCGCAGTTCCCCCTCGGCCCCATGGCCTTGCAAGCAAACCTCAACTCGGTGACAAATTCCTCAGTATTGCAGTCCTTATTTAATTCCATGCCAGCTGCTGCCAGTCTGGTCCACGTGTCATCAGCCGCAACCAGACTGACTAATTCTCACACTATGGGGAACTTCTCTCCTGGGGTTACAGGTGGAACAGTTGGAGGTAGGCAGAACTCTTTCTCTGGTATAAGACAGGGTCTAAAGGAAGGTCTGACACTGCCTCTCCAGGGGTGAAACCCTTTCACTTCTGCAGGATCCGTCCCCCATAACCAGTCTCTCGGAAATGCTAGGATGAGTTCAGTTCCCCGCAGTGAAATCTCATGAGCTTTGTCTGCTAGATGAGCTTGTTGTTATTACCTTAATGAAAGAATACACCCAGCCTTTGCGCTTTCCCAGTGCGTGCTTGTTCAGACGTTGCGGTGTTGGAACCAGCGTAGGTCTGCCTGCAGGTAAAAGATGTAACTGGTCATGATACCAGGTTAAGGATCTCTAACTTGGCAACTTGAGGAAAGGTTGAGATTAGGCCTTGAATGGAATTTAGCGTGGTCCAGGAAGAGCAAAACATCCATGCCTCTTCAGAGGAGGTGGTGTTGGGAATTGCGTAGCGTTCTGGCTCTTGAATGGACACGAAGAGCATTTCTTTGCCAGGAAGGGCGATGCCATACGCACCTTGCGCTTCTGGGGTTCTGCACACGCTTGGCTTCTGTGGCCCAAACCGGAGACAAGCTGGCAGGGCTAGAAGATAGGCTGAACCTGCCGTTACTAAGTGTCCAAGGCAGTTTTTCTTACCTGTCCGTAATCATTCAGGCACCATGTCGGGAAATCCTAACTCTCACATCTCTCAGCACGTAGATTTGCTGGAAATACAATCTCCCCTCTGCTGCCCTGTAAGTGGGAAAGCAGGAGGGTGGGGAGGGAAGAGCAGCACTTTGAGTCTTCAGCTAAACAACTCTAGACACCACGTAATCTCAGCAAAAGTCTGCCCGTGTGGTGTAGAACTGACAGTTCTTGGGTCTGACCATTTTTCCTCGTGGCGTTTAGAGGTTGGCGGTAGGAAAGGTAAGTGCAATCCTTTGTACCTCCTGGCCTGCACCATTATCTCTCATTGCTTGCTGCCTTCTCATGCTGCATATTTTTGTGTGGGGCTGTAACTATTATAATTTTGCTTTTTATCTTTTTTTAATTTTTTCTTGTTTTGTTTCTCTTGTCACTGGAGACTGTACAAAGCCCATCTGTTGAAGCTGAGTTTTTCTCTCCTGTTTGCAGGTATTTTTAACCATGCGGTGCCTTCTGCCTCCTCTCCTCATCAATTTGGAGCCAGTTTCAGCAGCAGTGCTGTCTCTAGCAGCACAGTGCTAAGCTTAAACCCTCTGCAGGCTGTTGCCAGCACCTCATCCTCATCCTTCCCACCCCCTTCCTCTAATTTAGTAACATCTAGTGAGACTAGATCTGCTCAGCACCTCAACAGAGCGCCAGTGCAATCTGTTTTCCATTCCCCTCCGCCCCCTCCTAACGTTTCCTTGCCCCCACCTCCTCCATTACTTGCTTCTAACTCCGAGCCTGCGCTTCTGCAGAACCTGCCCTCCATCCCACCTGGCGAAACTTTTTTACCATCCTCTTCTGCTGCTTCTGTCCAACCTGCTAACGCTTCTTTGTCTATTAAGCTAGCTTCTCTCCAGCACAAAACCTCCCGCCCCTCCTTTACAGTCCATCACCCGCCTCTGCCCCGCTTGGCGCTGGCACCGTCCGCGCCCGTGATGGCGCAGTCCAACGCAGCTGGCACGTCCGCTATGTGGGTTACACTTGGCATGCAGTCTCCTTATGCTTCTTCGCACCTTTCTGGGGTTAAGCCACGATAAAGAGCTTGCTTAGCTAACAGTTCTTATTTTGTAAGGTAAGGCTAGAGAAAAAAACAAAAGAGGAGTTTTGTACAAGATGCTGAATGATGCTTCTTCCTTTTCAGAGATAGGTTGGGGATGGGCTCTGTGAAACGGAGAAAACTCTAAAATGTGGGAAGCAAATAATCTGATGGGAGAGGATGGAGAGCGTTAATGCTCTCTGTTCCCGGAGTCAGGATTTCTCGACAAGGGGTGCTCACAATGGTAACTGCCTCATCCGACGTGAGGATTATGTTCAGGTTGGGATCACTTCATGAAAATGTTTTATTTCTGAAGATCACTAATCAGGAGGAAATGTCTATTTTTAAGCAGGGTTTTATATTTCCTAGGAGTGGTTGTTGCCTACTTTGATTCCCCCCTCCCCTCTTCTTGCCCTCCGACACTGTTGCATCCCCACAAATCCTCCCTCGCGCAGCGTTAGGATGCGTGACGGCGCTGCTTTGTGACTGTCCGTGGCGATGTGGTGCTCTTGTTTTTACCGTAGTCAACAACAGCTGCTCTAAATAATCATAAAGTTAAAAATCTCAAGGTTACAAGCTGCAGCTTTGTCTTGGAGAGCAAACGCGCTGGTCTTACATTTCAGTTCATGTGCCCCCTGCATCGCTGGAAAACACAACCGCAGGTGGCAACGAGGGGTTGTAACTTACGTGTGCGCTGCAGCTTTATGGGACTCGCCTGTAGGGCTCACGGTGACCCCCAGCCGCTGTATTTGTGCTCCCTTGGCCATCGCTGGCCTGCCGGGTGAATGGGAGCTCAGGGGATCTGCAGGGCTCACCGTGGTCCGTGCTTCCCAAAGGCTGGGGCCGTAGAGGAGAGGAGCGTTCCCGAGCCTGTACGCATTTTCCTGAAGCAGGTATTTAAATGCCTTTAGAAGCACCTCCAGAATAAAGTGTACCACCGCAGAGCTGGGTACTGTTGTTAATGACGATCCTCTGTGGCATCCTGCTGTAATGCCAGGCCCCAGAGCTCGCTCCGTGCTTTCCTGTAGGTCTCTGTTGTTCTGTTCACTGCTACCAAAGCTACAATCTGTGGTTGAATACTCTCTGCCGCTTATAAAACATGACTCGATTACAACGTACCTGCGAGATTCTGTGCATTGTCTATAGCGTCTTCACGTTGCTCCACAGGCACGAACAAATCCTCGTTAGGCTTTTGTGAGGCACGTAAGTATTACCTCCACCCTCTGGGAGGCTGAGGAGGAGTTTTGAGGAACGTGGCGCCAGCAGAGACCCATGTGGGTACAGAGCGGACTTAAAAAAAACCCCAAATAGAAACAAGATGGGGGAGAAGGGGCGAGGAGGGTTAGGCTTGGGGTTTTCTCTGCGTGAGCCACTGGAGAACGGTGTGGAAGCTGCTGCAGCAGCAGTTTCCTTACCTGCAGCTGAGGTTGTGTTGGGCTGGACTCCGGACCATCGGGTGTGACGGTCCCTGTCGCAAAAAGGTTCCGAGCAAAATAGGAGAGGGACAAAAGTGTGGAGAAAGGGTAGCGGGATGCCAAAGCCGGATTGTGGAGCAGCGATAATGCTGCCAGGAGAAGGGGGATGACGGGCGAACCGTCGGTGTGGTCCTGCTCCGTGCCACTCGTGAACGTAGGTCAAATATGTGAGCGGGTTCCTTGGCGTTGGTGTGGATACGTGTGCTCAGAGTCCGTGACGAACCAGGGTTAAAATCGGGCTCAAATAAACTGCTTTGCTTCTCGTAATATTTTTCCCCCAGGGTAATAAAATCAAAGCAGAGTGGCGTGTGCTAGAAGAAGGTATAGTACCGAGGGGGGAAATAATTTATTTTTTTTTTTACCCTCCCCACCCGAGGTGGGTCCCAGGAGGACAGAGTTCAGTGTGGTGACACTGTCAGAAAACTTTAACGCTGCAATAGCCGGGAGGGGCTGCTGTCGCCCCTGGAGGCACCGGTTCTGTCTAATTGTGGTTGGGTCAAGAGTTGCTCCTTCTTTGCTGGCTAACGAGGTCTCGGAGCAATGTAGAAATGATTGACGCATCTAACACGCAGTAGATTTTTTTTTTTTGTCTTTTATTTAGATGAGTCTCTTCCTCTCCTGTTGTGCAGGTAACTAGGATTTCTACCTCAACCCAATGTGACCTATGCAAGGACAACGTGGACCAACTTCACTCGGCTTCCACTGAAAGGTGCTCACCTGGCCTGTGCAGGGGTTTCTACTCTCTTACTACTGGACAAAATAAAAACATAAAAAGACCTAAACAACAGAGAAAAAGCATATTTACTGTGAATCTGAGTAAAAAAAAAGAAAAAAGGAAAAAAAAAAAGGCAAAAGAAATGCTTAAAGCTCCAGTTTGTATGGTTGATAGTTTAGATAAAGTATTTATCTTTTTTTAAAGTGAAAACAATTTTGACTTATTTTATTCCACCTAGAATCATAAATACAACCTATTATTAAATTCTCAGAATAATAAAGGACTGGCACACCAGCAGAGATGTAAAGAGCCTCCTCTCGGTGCTATTTCATCCGTCAGAACTGTGCCTCTAGTTTGAATCCTTGGTGCTGAATTTGGAGGGTTGACCAATGCCAAACCCAGTTCTCGGAAAGCTCTGCAGCGTATTTATTCACCTTCCTCTGTTCATATTCCAAACCCCGCTCGCTTTGCAGTGTGAGCTGCAGAGAACGGCAATTTTAGCCACTGTTTCGTTTCCTTCAAACGGAGCCGGGTGCTCTGTTAACTGGGTGGTTTTTCATTGCGTTGATGACAAACGAGAACTCCCTGCTCCCCTCCGGAGCGGCGGCTCGAGCCCCTGGGGTGGCCCAGGCCAGCTCAGCCCACGCAGGCACAGTTTGAACAGGAGAAATTCAAGTCCTGCCCCATTCGAACTACTTCACTGGGCCATTTGCAGTTGCTGGTGGCACTCACGTCACTGTGAATTTTTGGTAGCTAGTCCGCTAACTCCTTTTGGGGTGTCGTTGGCATATGAACAGGGTGTGTAATCACTGGGATTGGTCAGGCCCTTCTTTCCAACCGCGGGAAGACTGAACATAGTGCTTCTGTACTGGTGCAGGTAGCAGATTTTCTCAGCTTGTTGGTTTTTTATTTTGTTTTTTGTTCCAAGTACAATGTATTTTGTTAGTAGGGTTTTGATACTTGATTCCGAAATGGCTTAGCCGTGTCCATTTATTGACGAAGTGCATTTTGCTTTTGTATTTCTTTGCTTTTAAGTAGGTCTTAACTGGTAGTTCACAAAAACACCGCCATCTAGCTTACCGTGCTGCCACGCTATCGACCTGGTGCAGTGACTCGTATCGTGACTTTGGTGTTCTGTGTACAGAAAGCGCCGCTCGGAGCAGCGGCTGTATTTTATAGAGATGTGATGAAAAAATTATAAATTTCATATGCTTGATTTCATTTATTTTTAGATTGTACAATGCACAGTAAACTTGTAAAAAAACTTATTTATTCAAGTGCACAAAGAGGAGGAGGATGATCTATTTGGTAGAAATCGCGTTGGTCTGTAGTTCAGACCGACCCAAGCACCAATAAAGGAAACTACAGTAAAAGAAGGGGAATTGCAACAGCAAAATGATGGAAAAAAACCACATTTAGGGTTTGGGCAACACCTGCCTGCTAGCCCCGGTGCTCTGAGGGGCAGATTGACTGTGTCGGGGGCACTCGCTGTCCTGAAATCCCTTCTAGGTCGCTAGTGCTGCCTCAGGAGTCTCCCACCTCCAGCAGTCGGGTATTTGCCTTGGCTCAAGCCTGCCCTTCCCAGCCACCCCGCAGCATCCCGCAGTCACCAGAAGCTGGGCTGGGCTGAACGCAGCAGCTGTTAACTCCTGCCCGACGGAGGCGAGATCCCTCTGCCCTCGTGTGCTCTCTCCTGGGTGCAGGAAGGGTTGGGAGCTCCATCCCGGCCGTGTTCCAGGGGCCGTGGCAGCTCCTGCCCTCTCCCGCCTGCAGGGATGCCCTTTGCTCTGTGCCCTGTCCCTGGCCAGCTGAGCAGAGATTTAGGGCAGCGCGCAGTTATCTTGGTGGTTCCAAAGCGTGTCTTCCACAGGCAGCCTGTTGTGTGCAGATAGTGTCGATGTGACTTCAATTCACTGGACAGGGAAGGGATGGACAGTGAGGGACGTTTTGGAAGTTTTCTGCTTTGCGTGTGGGAGAGGACTTGACAGCGGTGCGTCCTGCTGAGTTATTAACAGCGAGAGGAAAACCTGGCAAAGGGCAAAAATGCTCAGAGGGTGAGAGCGGAGAAACATCCAGTAGCTTCTAGTGGAAGCCGTACAGTTTATGTCCTGGAATCCAGGAAGACCATGTAACCCAGATGTTTTGCAGCTGGGACTTGGGCAGCTCCAGCTTCTTCCAGATCCTTGGGGAAGTTGCGGAGCTGCCTCAGCGTCCTTCCCAGCAGACGGCGGAGTGCTCAGGTCTTTGAAGGCTTGAAATTGGTGGGTTGTGCCCGAGCGATTGCTGGAGGGGCAGCAGCCTTAATTCCATCCCCCCATCGCTTGTATCCCCCGAGAGAGATGAGGAAACACAAGTAGAAGCCGTTAATCACTCTGCTTTTATCAGATCCTTTTCTGAACAGGGACCAAGGCGCTGTGCTCCTTGGACCTCTTGTCCCCCCTTCATCTCAAACTGCAGAAGACGTCCAGCAGGCGAGCTCGGCCGCCATCGCTTGATCTGTACGGGGAGGGTTTGCTGGTGTTTGTACCCGAGCTGCTCACAGGACCCTGGCAAAGGTGCCCATTCGGAGAAGGAACCGGCTCGCGGAGCTGTCTGACCTGCTGGGCTTCCCGCTGGGCTTCCCAACGCCTCCTCGCGGCCCTGGTGGCCCGGCTGGCTCCGGGCACTCCTCCTCGGCTGCGGAGGACGGCCACGTCCTTGGTGTGGGAATGACTTGTCCCGAGGTTCACGGTGTCTGGGGAGCAAGACAGGAGTGTCGGACGCGGTTTAGTGGTGGACTTGGCAGTGGCGGGTTTGCAGTTGGACTCGATCTTAAAGGTCTTTCCCAACGTAAATGATCCGACGTTTGTCATCTGCTCTCCGGTGGGTGCTGTGGAAAAGCAAAGCCCCTCTGTCCCTCGGTGTCACCTGCGGTGGCGGGTGCTTTGGTGATGGGTTGCAGGACTGGCTCACGAGCCGGCGTTGGCAATCAGCCCGCTGGCGGTGGCTCACACATGCTATCATGATGTTCTCGGCCACCCAGTGTTCTGGAGCCATCAGCCAGGAAGACCAAAGGAAACCAGACGCTGACCCAGGAATAAATGCATAGGAGTTGGGATGGACTTGAAAGGCGTTCAGTCTGCTGGCCGACCTGCTGAGCGTCCGCTTCAGCCTCCTGCGCTCCCTCGGGACCAGCCCTTCATCTGTCTCCGCGTCACCTCCGTGCTGTCGTTCCACTGTCTCTGTCTTGGCAGCCCCCGCGGCAGGAGCCTGGAGCTGCTCTGGCCTGGCGCCGTGGGCACCTCGGTGATGAATCGTGTAACGGGAACGTGTTCCCTTGTGTGCAGCTCTGGTGTAAATCCTCCCGGCATTCCCCGCGGAGACGCGCTTCCAGGAAGGAGCCTGATGAGCTGATGCTCGCAGGGAGCGGTGGCAGAGGGAAGCCAGGAGAGCTCAGGTCTTGGGCTGGTGTCTTAACCTGGCGTTAGCTGGGGGGTGTTGCCAAGAGCTTTAAGGTGTTGTCTGCCCCACTCCCAGATCGTTTATGGCTCTGATATAATCTCGGGCAAGTCCAACCTGTTTCTCCTCCGTCTGCAAACCGGGGCGAGCCTTTACCCCGCTGCTGGAGAACAGCCCCTGGGGAGGGGAAGATCTGATCCGTGTGGCTTCAAGAAAAAGACCCTCGTGACCCTACCGAGGGAGCGCCGGGCCAGAGCTCTGAAACGTTTTCAATAATTGGAGATAATTTGGAGAAATCAAAGCCAACCAGCCAGTTCCAGAAAGGAATTCCTTCTGTGTTACCACATCCTGCCGGGTCCGGTGGGTTCGTGGCTGTCACACATGTTCCTTCTCCTCCACGCCGCTGCTGCCAGCGAGGAGCTCGTCAGGAAGCTCAAATACATCTTGTAGCACAAACGTTGCCAAAAAAAAAGGAATTTCCTGAGCATTGAACTGAGCAAAACCTGTGCCCCGCTGCTGTCAGCCCTGGGGACGAGCCCTGCGCACTCGTCCTTTTTTGGTGCTTCGCTCCCTCTGGCTCGCGCTCGCCGGGTTCCGTCCGCCGAGACCCCCCGTGCTGGGAGCGCTGCAGCAGCACCCAACCCAAACTCGCTCCTTGCTGCAGAGGAGTCATTCGGCAACGATCCTCCCATCAGTGGGGGCTGTCTGGGGCACCCGGCAGCCAGATTCCTCTGTTTTTTCGTGTAGCTGAGGGAGAAGGTGGGAAACATGGGGCTGGAAGGTGTAGATGTCGGGTTGGTGGAGCAGAGTCGGTGTGACGGGGAAGTCGAGCTCTCCCTGCGTCTTGTGGGGCAAGCGAGGCTGTTTCCTTTAGGAAGGTGTGGATCACTCTGGAGAACCGTAACGGTGGGAACCAGCTTTGCCTCTCCCAGTTTAGGTTGTGGGTGCAATGGGGGAGCTGGCAGCAGCGGCGTGCAGCGCATCCTCGATATACCTGGCGCTTGGACACGGCACCTTCCCTCTGACAGCAGGAGCTCGTGTTTCCTTGCTCAGACAAACGTAGAAACGTTTTCTTGTGCTTCCATCTCGTTTCCTTTTCCTTCCCGGTGGCGATAGCTCTTTATCTTTCAGCGCATGCCTTGTGCTCGCCCTGACGTTGGCTGGGGATGGCTCAGCTCCGGGCGTGGGCTCAGCCTGAACCCCCCTGTGCCAGGACACACTGGTGGGGATGGAGGTGAGCCTGTAGGGGCTGAATCTGGGGTTGCACCCGCTGAAGCCTCCCAGGCAGGAAGGTTGCATCGCTTGTCCGTGAAGGGATCTGCTCTTCACGGGTTTTGTGAATCAAGAGCTTTCAACTCCCCAGGACGTGTCACTTCTCATCCCGAACCTCGCCCAGCTCTTTGTCACAGTTACTTAATCTCACCTCCAAGTGTTAAGTAGCTTTCTTCTTTCTTTACTCAATACCCAAGCGAGTAACTCCTTCATCTGAAATGTGCCGAGCAGGGGGGTTCCCGGCTGGATGAGCTCTTCCATCCTCCAGCATCTCAGTCCGGGGCATCGCCTCAGCACTGCTCGGCCGTGGCGGCGGTCGACTGCGGGGCTCGGGGCTGCGTGCGTGTGGGTGCCTTCCCCCTCCTGGGGACAAGAGTTTTCTTCTGAGAGGTGTTGGTGACATTTCTTCTTCAACCCCCTTCTTCGCGGGTCGGGCTAGATGACCTGTAGACGTCCCTGGGTCCCTCCCAGCCTCTTCCCTGATTCTCTGCACAGACAGACCCGGGATGGTCGCCTGCCTCGGAAAATAAATGGGTGTGAGGAGGAAGGAGATGGACAGAAGCCAGATCTGCCTCGCCTGCTTCTATTGCAGCGCAGTTCGTACCGAACCCAGCGGGGCTGCGGCAGCGTTTGCTCCCCACCACCGTGGATTTGCTCCCCGCAGTGATCAGGTTCCGTCTCCTCCCCGTCTCCCCGGCAGAGGCGGCTGAACCTTCCCGTGCCCAGGGAGCTCCTGCTCTGAATCCCAGACTGGTTTGGGCTGGAAGGGACCTTAAAGCCCCCCCAGGGCCACCCCCTGCCATGGGCAGGGACACCTCCCACTAGCCCCGGTTGCCCAAAGCCTCATCCAGCCTGGCCTTGAAGCGCTGGCAGGGTCTCCTCCCGGGAGCTGGGGTTTGGTTCTCACCAGGATTGAGAAAGCAGCGTCGGCTCCCCCCACCCATTAGTTTTCCACTTGGAAGAGTCGGAGCAGAGGAGGGGCTGCGCGATGGTGTGCGAGGGGAGAGCATCCGCGAGCATCTTGTTCAGGGGCTGGGTTCTTCCGCCTCCTCCCAGTTTGCCCAGCGGTGCCGTCACCAGGGACCTGTGCCTCCTGCAGTGGGGCCGCGCGGGCACAGGGCAGTCCCCAGCCGCGGTGTCACTGTCACCCACATCCCGCAGACGGGACATTTGCAGGATTCAGCCTTTGCGTTGCCCAGGGCTGCTCCACCAGCCCCGGTTCCCCCCAGCTCGAGGTTTTGCCGCGTTGCTGGACGAGGAGAGACTCCCCCAGCCCTTCCCTCCCCGGCCGGGTCCCGAGCACTGGGAACAAACCCGCGTGTCCCCAGCCCGGGGTCCCCGTCCCGGCCGGTGCCGGTCGCGCAAGAGCCGTTTGTCAGGATTCAGTAACTCTGTCCTGCCGCCGGTGCCGGGTGGCTTTGGCCGCGTCCCGCGTGTGACCCGTTTGCTTTGGGGGTTGGAATCGGTCCTTTCGGTGCAGGACACCTGAGGTTAGTGATGGTGGTTTTTTTTGGAGGGCATTCTCCCGACTCACCCCGGTGGCTGTCGTGACAAATTCGGGTTTTGTTGTTTCGCTGAGCCGGGAGCACGGAGAGGGTCGAGCAGTGGGAGCTCCCAGCTTTGCGAGCCGGCGGTCCTGGATTTAAAAATCACAGCGTGGGGAGAAGAAACTAGACAGTGTTTTTGTGAACTATCTTTGCAGCACTGAGGAGAAATCCCAAGAATCGGATTTTTTGGGAGCAGAGATGTGTAGTCAGTGTACGAGGATTTATGGCTGTTAAAGATTTTTCTTTTTTCTTTCCTCCAACATTTCCGTAGCTTGTGTATCAGGATTTCACCGAGAGATGGATTACCAGTTTCAAAAATGTTCTTGTGCCATGTTTTGTTGATCCGTATCGTTACAAATCTATAAATATCTGCTTAGACTGACCATTGCAAGGAAAGATGCTGTTATTGGGAACTTCAGGGTTTAAACCCGAGACAAAAAAATGGGAAATAATTCTCCAATATATTCGCTGTTTGGGACCCTCTTTGTGAAGAAGCTTCGGAAGTTTTTGTAGTTTCAAACTAAAATCATGGTTAAAATTCAAAGTTTTGTGATCCTAACCCTGAACTTCTCAAGTGATCCTTTGGGGGTTTTTTTTGGTACATTTGTTGCTTTTCTGGTGCAGTCGAATCATTCTGGGGAGAGGTCTTGTTTCTGGAGTCAATGGGGAAAGGTGGAGTGGGTTGATCCATCCTGCTTGGCTTTTTTAACCTAATAATCCTTTAAGCGATCAATTTCAAATTAAAAATCAATTTTTTAGGTCTCTGTTCTTAAACTTTTTAGGAGTGAGAGCCTGCCCTCGCTGAGTGGGACTTTGATGGGGAAAGCAGTAGAAGATGAGGTTGCTGTTGCTCAGGAATTGATTAGTAAACTTTTAACTACTAATAAAAATCCATTTTTCAATGGATTTTTTAAAAAACCCCATTTTCTTAGAACAGTGATATGGGATGTTTCCTAGTGATAGGAATTAGTTTATATAATTTAGCCTATTAAACTGAATTATTTAAAATTCAAACTTCCCCTAATTTATCTTTTTTTT
>WKFP01014612.1:138287-149652 GCA_011057875.1 Pterocles orientalis | reverse complement strand
GGGGGGTGTTTTGACGGGAGCTTTGACCCTCGCTGAGGGGCTGGGAGTCTCTGGCTTTCCTGTTGTGCTCTCACCTTTGGTGGGGGGTTTGGGTGGGGGGGGCTCTGGCCCTTGCTGAGGGCAGTGGGGGTCTGGGACGTGGCTTTGGGGTTGGGGACAGTATGCGGAGTCCCTGACCTTGCTGGGGGGCTGACAGGGGGAACTCTGACCCTCACAGAAGGTTTGGGGCTCCATGGGGGTTGCCCTGGGGCTGTGGGGGGGCATTGAGGTGGGGGGGCAGCGCCAAACCTTGCTGGTGGAGAGGGGCTTCGGCCCGTGGCAGGTTCTGGGGCTGTTCGCTGTCGAGGTGGGGGGTTGGAGGCTCCTGGGGGGCTGCTGCGCCTCGCTGGGGCATGTGGGGGAGCAATCAGTCTCTGCGTAGAAGAAGGGGCTGAGGCAATGGGAAGGTCTTTGGGGGCTCGTTGTTTTGGGTCAGTTTACTTCTCCTCAACTTCCTGAGCCAGTGGTACGAGTCCTGCTCCATTTGGAATTGTGCCACGTGGGGAGCGGCGCGGGTTGGTGTGCCTGACTCCTGTCCTTACAGACGGGGCTAAGTAGCGGTGTGAACTCCAGGTTAGGAGAAGCGTTGGTTATCACTCCCGTTGCTTTTCCTTGGTTTTCCAGACTCTTTCTTTCTCTGTAAGTCGCTGAAGCACAGAATTCCCCATCATGGATTTTCAGCATCGTCCTGGAGGTAAAACGGGAAGCGGAGGCGTAGCCTCTGCCTCAGAAAGTAACCGAGACCGCAGGGAGAGGCTCCGGCAGTTGGCTTTGGAAACCATCGACATCAACAAGGTGAGCCTTGGCCTCTGTGTGCGCAGGAAAGACAACACGTGTGGCTCCTGTCCTGCTGACTGTAGTGGGGAGAAGTCTGGGGCTTTGCCTGAGCGAAACAGCTTGGAGGGCAAGAGATTTAGTGGAGAGTTGTGGATTGGAATGAAATCCTTCTGTTTCGGGTAATGTGGGTGTCGAATGAGAAACATTTGTGACAGGGCTGACCAGCAAGGTGCCAGCCCTTGGGTATTCAAGGAGCTGTTACTACGTTATTTTCAGTCTCCTTGGGACTGGTTGGTGTTTTGCCGATTCTCGCCTGCCCTTGGGTGTGCTGTCACCGTTAACACACTTGCTGTTGTTTCTATTTTCATAGTCCTAAAGCAACGCTGTGCTACTGATTTAAATCCACAAACTCGGTCCTTCCAGCGCAGCAGAAGTTTGGTATTATTTCGATTATTCTCTTGGTTTGCCATGTATTTTTCTTGTAACTTCTTAATAATTCTCTTCCTAGGACCCTTATTTTATGAAAAATCACTTGGGCTCTTACGAATGCAAGCTTTGCCTAACGCTACACAACAACGAGGTGAGTTGACAGCTGTCTGTCTTGCTCTCGGCAGCAGGTATTTTACAATAATAGTAGCTTCGAGTGCAAGAACCTGGGACGTGCCTGGTGACGGGCGGCTGAAGAGATGATGGGTGGGTAGCGGATGTGTTAAGCCTGACAGTTTTTGACAGCTCAGCAGTTGAGAGCATTCTGCAATTTTTGAGTAAGATTCCTCACTGCTGAGGATTTAAATATCCTCGTCAATGTGTGGCACAGTCTCTGTGACAGGTATCTTTCAGGGCAGGAACAGTCCTGTCTTCATTTCAATTTCTCCTCCTTGTTTTTTTCTTTCAGGGAAGTTACTTAGCGCATACCCAGGGGAAGAAGCATCAGACCAATTTGTAAGTCATTCTCCACCGCAGCTTTATTCTCCGTTACCTGAGCAATTTAAACGATGAGTGTGTGCATCTGTACATTTGCAACTCCGCTGTACGGCAGCACACGGCGCTCAAATGTTCTTTCACGTGTGTCTCGTGGTGCTGACAAGCTCCGTTTTGAGCCCAAGTTCAAAAACCAATGGTGGGATTTCTGAAGGAGGGGGGAGAAGGAGTTTTAAAAGCAAACTGAGTCTAGTTCTAAGGACCTGGTTTTAGGAATACAGGTGGGGAGAAGTTGGTAAGTTTGATTTGAAGAAATCCAGTTTGCTTTGGTGTAGATGACTAGCTTGTGGGGTTTTTTTCTTGTTTATTTCAAGAAGTATTTCAAATCTGTCTGTGGAGACGGACACCAGGGTCAGCTTGGGGGCGGAAGAGATAACTGAGAAGAGAGCGTTCAGTCAGGGGAAGGCGTGGGTACATCCGGGCTGTCGTAGTGCCTGTGGGAGAGAAATAGCCAGTGTTCCTGGTGTGCTTTCTGTGGAGCTGGATATTCCCCGTTAAAGGATTCAAAGTGCTCCTGGTGTAACCTTTAGAAACAATCGTGGCTAACCTTTAACATTTGGCACCTTTCAAATGAATCCAGGGCCCGTCGAGCTGCCAAGGAAGCTAAGGAAGCCCCTGCCCAGCCCGCACCGGAAAAAGTCAAAGTGGAAGTCAAGAAATTTGTGAAAATTGGACGACCAGGTTATAAAGGTGTGTCGGGGTGTCTGTGGCAGGAGATACCGAGTGCCTGCCGGAGCTTGCCTGAAGTGCAATGCCGTGGATGTGAATTATTCATCAGTCTTCTTAGCAGATCTGTCCATGAATAAGATATGGGCTTATCTCCTGATGTCCTTTATTGTTTAAATTACCCGTGGAACGTCTCTTTATTGCTGACAGTCGAGTGAGAACCATTTCAATAATAGATTGGTGTGTCTCAGCCTTTCGGCTCTTATTAGTAGTCCTGCAGGAGATGATGACATTGTTTCAGTCTCTCCTTTTATTGTGCTGTTCATCTTTCACTAATGCTCATCAATCACTCAGTGCATATATAGAGCAACTTTTTTCTGTGAACTCGCCATTGTTTTGTTTTGGCCTTCAGGAGACAGCTTGGCTTCTTTATCTCCCAGTTTTGTTCGGCAGCATGCGGTGGCTTTGCCCCGCAGCAGCTGAATTCCAGTAGAGATCCTTAGTAGCTTTGGTTAAAGACAATGTAACGTTTTGCTTGATAAATAGGAAAAAAAATCTTGTAATACTTTGTTGTTGGAAGCTTTGTGTGGTTTCTAGAGCAGAAATAATGTTGCTCTAACCCTGCTACGTGATGTCCTGAGCTTTCCTGCTTTCTTTGCAGTGACCAAGCAGCGAGATCCAGAAACAGGGCAGCAGAGCCTTCTCTTCCAGGTACGGGCCCTACGAAATTCTTGGGGTGTGGGTTAGCCAAGTAAAAGTGCTGCTAAATGAGCAGTTCTTTGCAGAATTCATGAAATAATAAAAAAAAGGCCTTACTTTGCTCATCCTTTGCTGCTGATTGTGTCAAGCAGCTCCACAATGGCAGGTGTCACACTGTTTCTGTCGGCGGCACTGAATTTTCTGTTTGGAGCTGATCTCTTGATACACTTCATGGTTGAGGGATTGGTTTTGTACGAAGGGGGATTGAAAAGGGGATGGATGTTCTTCCTAATGCTGCAATAACACCCCAACAGATCGATTATCCGGAGATTGCAGAAAGCATCATGCCTCGGCATCGCTTCATGTCCGCCTACGAGCAAAGGATTGAGCCCCCCGACAGACGCTGGCAATACCTGCTGATGGCAGCGGAGCCCTACGAGACCATAGCGTTCAAGGTAAGATTTGGGATTAACGGATTATTGCGAAAGTTTCCTTCCCCTCTTTTCAAAGACATTAATTCCCGGTGAACATTCTTATAGACTTCTCTTCTAGCCTTCGGGGGGTTAATGGAGTGGAAAGTGGGGAGGGGGGTCAAAAAGCCAGGACTGGAAGTCGTTAAACTCTGCTGAGAATGAGTGGAGGACTCTGGCATGGAAACTGGGCTGTGTGCTGAGCCCTGGGGAGCCATCGAACTCGCAGTGTCTGGCACTGAACGGAGCCTTCTGGGCTTCGCTCCTCAGCCTTTGTGCAGATGTTGAGAGGGGTTTTTTGCCAGGACACTTGTCCTTGACCGATAGGGAAGTAATTTAATTCTCTCCTGCCCCCACCTCTATCTAATAACATCCGAGACGAACGCAGCTCACAAAGGCCTGGAATAACTCTGCTTATCTTGCAGGCTCTGGCGCTAAAAAGGGCCGTTGAGCTAATCTGCTGGTGCTAATAATAGCTCCGTCTTCTGTTTTGTTGCAGGTGCCGAGCAGAGAAATCGACAAAGCAGAAGGAAAGTTTTGGACCCACTGGAACAGAGAAACCAAACAGGTAGCTGGAGCGCTGCGACATCTTTAAGGGTTAGAAGAGGGAGCGGGAGGGCAGCTGGGGGGAAAGGTGACTCAGGAAGAGTCACACCAGTGATATCCATGCTGGTGTTGGTGCTGAAATCTTCATTCCTTGAATGCAGCTGTGCAGTGAGTCCTCCAGACAGAAGGATTTTCCTGTGTGTGATCTTTGTGAGATTGTAACCTGGGAGGCAGACGGCTCTGAGCGAAGGCTGCTCGGCAGCAGCTCTGTAAATGTACCCCCCCCCGTGCCCTCTCCGCGGCTCCTCGCTGCGGGGGTCCTGCACCCAGCTGTCTGCGGGGAGCGCGCGGCGGGGATGTGCTCGCTGGGTGTCACATGTGAGAGCAGGGGACGAATGCGTAGTGGGAGATACTGACCCCCGCACTTAGAACAAGTTTCGGAGGAGTTAAAATACCAGACAAGACTGGTGCTTGAGTGTTGCCAGGGTGGAAAGGGATCTGTGGAGATAACAGCTCGGGGGAGATCCGAGCTGTGCGCCCGGAGGCAGAGCACGGACAGAGCAGCTGTCCTGTGTGATGGCACAAGGTTGTCCTGAGGATTCATTTTCTCTTTGCTTTTCTCTCCTCCCCTCCCCAGTTCTTCCTTCAATTCCACTTCAAGATGGAGAAGCCCCCAGCTC
Source organism: Pterocles orientalis (assembly GCA_011057875.1). Classification (NCBI taxonomy): domain Eukaryota; kingdom Metazoa; phylum Chordata; class Aves; order Pterocliformes; family Pteroclidae; genus Pterocles; species Pterocles orientalis. Next base: position 144,794 of record WKFP01014612.1, on the reverse strand, counting down.
CCCCAAACCTCCCTCCAGGGCCCCCGACGGTCAAGCGGCCCCCTCCACCTCCCCTGATGAACGGCTTGCCCCCGAGGCCACCTCTGCCGGACACCATGCCGCCACCTCCTCCCGGAGGCATGACTCTGCCTCCCATGCCTCCCTCGGGACCAGTGCCACCGCCTCCAGTGCCACCTCAGTTGCCACCAGCACCCGGTGTACCCCCCCCGGCTCCTCTGCCACCCATGATGAGGCCACCTCTCCCCACGGAGGGGCCGGGCACTATCCCCCCTCCGCCTCCCTCCAACTGAAGCCCCTCCTGGACTCCATCCCGCTGGACTCCTTGAGCTCGTATCTTTTTATATGCAGATTGCGACTGATTCACAGAAATATTTCTGGTTTGTACGCTGGTGAATTTGACTACGTCCTGTAGGTTCATTAAAAGGTTTTCAATTTTCCTTTCTCTATGTTTTCCTGTGTCTTGGTTAAAAATGTGGCCGTGTGTTCACTTTCTTTAGCCCTTAAATCCATAAACCATTCCCAGTCTGGTTCCATTCTGGAAATTCTCCAAAGAGGAGGAGAAGGACTGGAAATCTCGGGGTACCTCACCTCCTCCTAACTGAAGTAGCTCCATCAGCCTCAGCCGTGCCCACCTAACGTCTTACCCCCCTTAGACTGCTTGGTGTATCCCATCAATTAGCAGCTAATTAATCAGTTGCTATTTAGCTGAAGTCCTTTATCAAGCCGGTCATTTGGTGATGGGGAGACTTGTGGCCACACAGGAAGGATGCTGCTCCTGCATCGGAACGCAGCAAGCAGAATTTTCTGAACGCCGTTTTCTCTGTTCCTGCTGGCTGCTGGTTGCACTCAGACCAGCATCCGGACAAGATTTCATTGACAGTTGTACAAAGAACCCTCCTTCCCCGCGGCTCCCGAGAGCGTTTGTGCCACACTCGGGCTCACAGAGAGCGCCGGTGCTCTCACGGCGGCAGAGAGCTCTGGGAATGGCTTGTCAAGAGAAATTACCAAAGCCGCAGCGATACTAAATCCTTGTTAATGACTCTAATTCATTAAATGTCTGTGCCGTTGTGAAGCACCTGCTGTCCTGTATGATTTTTATTGTATCCATCCTCCCACGGCCGGATCAGCTTTGGCGAGCTTTGAGTCCTCTGGGGTTTTATTTAGACGAAATGTTTCCTTCCAACAATCCTTCGGTTCCCACTAAAAAGCAGAAGTTCTGCCCTTTCTCCTCTCTGCCCTGCTGCACCCCCGGGCTGGAGCTGAGCTGCCCCGGCGCTGGAACGTGAACGTGTGTTGGGACGTTTTCATGGGGACGTTTCCCCCTGCCCTCTCTCCCCGAAGCAAGGGGATGTTTCGGGTGGTGGGAAGGTGTCTCGGTAGGTGGCACTGGGAATTCCAGCTGTTCCAGCAGCTATTGGCATCTCATAGAGGGAAAAGTCATCGTAATACACGTGCTGGGAGACTTTCGAAGTCAAATCTCAAGGCATCAGGCTGCTGCTGCAGCCGGTGGGATTCTCCCTCCCAGGTTCCAGCAGCCGGGGGCTCGGGAGGTGTGTTCAGAACCCGCCCGAACGGCGGCACGCACGGTGCCAGCCAAGGGGGAGGATTCCCAGCGGGGAGAGGAGAACGCTGCCTGTACATTTACTTAGTTTCTGCCCATTATCTGCCTTTCTCCCCCTCCTCCTCGTCTGGCTGATCCTTCCTCCTGCTCTGCCACTGGCGATGGGAAGAGTACGTGCCAGTCCCCGTGAAGAGCCGAGTCCAGGCGTCCATCCTCCTTCAGAAAACATCTGAAGTCAAGGACGTGCATCCCTACGAGTAAGGGAAACAGCTTTAATTTTTTTTTTACATTTCCAATAGTGGATGGAAACCCAAAAATAGAACCAAAGAAGTTTCTTTGAAACATCCCTCCCTCCTCTCTAGCATGACAGCCCTTGAGTTTCTCAAGGGAGGTGTGTTGTGCCTTGTCAACTCAAGGCCACCGCTGTTTAAAAGCGAGACGCTGTCCTCCCTCCGCCCCAGTGTTCTGAGATGCGTGTGAGCGGCTCCGACGCCTGCAGCGGGACCATGCCGCCTGCTCTCGGGGTGCTCTTGCTGTGCCTGCTGCTGCTGCTGCTCCCCTCGGCAGCACCCACGCGAAAGGGGAGCGCGGGGGAAAGGGTTTCCCCCATGAACCGGCTGAAGCTGAACCTGCCGGAGGAGCCGGGACTCGGGGCAGAGGAGAGACGGAGAGAAAACGTGAGTTCGCAGGACGGAGCGAGACCCAGCCCGGCAGCAAGATCCAGGATGAGCGTTGCTACTCGGCTCTTCTCCAAGCCTGACCCAGGAGCAAAATGCCTCCAGGGGACGGCTGAGGACGGGGACACGGGCTGGTCCGGCTCCAGGCTGCACCCGTGGCCGTTGGGGGGGCTGGAGGGGCCCGTGTGCCGGGTGAAGATGGACCAGGACGGGCCGATCCCCAAGCACCTGGATGTCGTGGGGGTTCTCACCCACTACGAGAGCGGCTTCATCAAGCTGCTGAGACGACGCACCGGCTGGGATGAGAGCCACCGGGAGACCTTCGGGCTGTGCGCGGGCAGGGAGGCAGGCGCCGCGCTCCGTCCCCTGCAGCAGATCCAGGCGCACGTGCTGGAGCCGGGGCAGGATCGCCTCCTCGTGCTGCATCTGCAGGAAGGTTGGTGGGAAAGCCCCGGGGTGAGGGGCAGCGGAGCGGGGCGAGCGCAGGGCTCGGGGAGGCTGCTGCTGTCTCCTTGTGTTCCATCAGAGATTTAAACCCAGGGGTTGGGTTTCTTTTAAAGTCAGCAAAGCGGAGCAGCTAGGTGTCTTGCTGGGGACATTTTGAAGGTGCAGCTTTAGTCGTGCTGACGGCGTGGGTGCAACAGGCGCCTTGTCCCTGCCTGTGCCCAACGCCCAGGTGCTGCAGCCTCGGTGGCTTCTGGTCCCCTTTTCGAGATGAGTGTTTCTCCCTTTCTGCCTTAATGATGTGGGTCAGGACCCCGTCCCAGTGTCTGATCAGGAAAAGAGAGAGGGTAGGATGAGCGTGAGCCCGGCTGCTTGCAGGCGGCTGCAGCACGTGCTCGGTGCCACAGAACAGCCCCTGGGTCCCCAGCGTTTGTAGCTTCAGCCTGATGTGAAAACCAGCAATGGGCATCCCTCCGTCCCGTCCCAGTGGTGAGCGCTGTGCTGGAGAGAGGGCACCCAGCCCCAACCCTCGGTTTCACCCTGAGTAGCAAGAGGGTCACGGTTGTTCCTCTCTTCTTGAAATCTCTTCCTTCCCTCCCAGATTTTGGATTTTCAGCTGCACCCGCTGGTCCCGGGCAGCTGTGTCCCCCCACCCCATCACCTCCCATTCTGGATGCTCTGGCTGCCGCATGGGACCAGTGCTCAGCTCCGAAGCATCTTCCTCCCCCCCCGGGAGCCCCGCGGCTGCTGGGGGGTGGTTCACCCCCTCTCTTCTCCTTTGCAGTGAAGTGGGAAGCGGAGGCGAAGCTGCGGTTCAGGCTGGGCTTCCAGGCGGCGGTGGGCCGGGCGCTGGGAGAGCTGCGGGTCGCGGTGCTGCTCTTCTACCCCGGCCCGCGGGAGGGAACCGGCACTGGGCACCGAGAGGGGCTGCTGGCCACGGGCACTGGGCACCGGGAGGAGCTGCTGGCCACCGGCACTGGGCTGGCACAGGCGCAGGTGCGGGCCATGGCCGGGGGTCCTGGGTGTGAGCAGGGAGGGTGGGAGGGGGACGTGTCAGCTCGGCTGGCCCAGCACCTTTGCCATCCCCCCCAGTCCCTGTCCCATCCTTTCCCGGTCCCTTTGCCATCCCCTCCCAGTCCCTTTGCTACCCTTTCCCAGTCCTTTGCCCTCCCCTCCCAGTCCCTTTCCCATCCCCTCCCAGCACCCCGCCCTGCCGCACCCCTCGCCGGCCCAGCCGTGCCTGAAGATGGTGCTGTTACCCTGTCCCCAGCGGCTGGCAGGGACAGAGGGACAGCCCGGGGTCCCCAACCCTTTCGGGGCTTCCTGGCTCCCCCCCGCCCCAGTGCTCCCCATTTCAGTGCCACCGCAGACTGGGAGACGTGGAGCCAGCAGGGACCGCAGCCGGCTGGGCACCTTTTTCAGTGTGTCCCCCCACTGTGATGCCTCACCCCCCCATCCTTGGGGTCCTGCATCTTTTTCCCCCCGTGCAGAGCCTCTGCCTCAGCGGGGACACCCGGTACCTGGTCCTGGGAGCCGCCGTCGCATCCGTCACCCGCAGCAGCCAGGAGCTTGGCTTCCAGGCTTCCCTGGAGATCCGCCAGCGCGGAGACGGAGGTGGGGACGTGGGGACCCCAGGGCGGTGGGGACGGTGATGTCTGTGCCCTCTGAGCCCTGACTCGGGCATTTGGGATCCTCTCAAGCCTGTCCTGGACCCTGGGCCACCATCCTCACCTGCTCCTCTCCCCAGCAGGTGCCCCCTTGCCCCTCACGGAGACCCAGCGGCTCCTTTTCGGCTCCGATGACAAGTGCTTCACCAGGATGACCCCTGTGCTGCTCCTCTTGGCCAAGCCGCGGCAGGAGGAGGAGGAGGAGGCTTTGGCCCCATCTTCCTACCTCTCTGCTGCTGGGGTGCTGGATGTGGCTCCGTACCCCCAGCTCAGGTCCGTGGCCTTTACCGCAGCCGTGGAAAAACACCGGGGCTGGGAGTCAGGGGGGAGAGGGGCAGGAGGACGTGGGGCTGGGTCTAGTGACCCTCCCTGTGTTCTGTTCACAGCCCACCCCAGGCTGGGAGCGAGGAGCTGCCGTTCCCCACCGCCCCGAGCCCAGGCAACGCTTCGTCCCCAGCGCCCGGCAGCAGCGGCCAGTTCCTGGGGATCCTGACCCGCTTCATCCGCCTGGTGCTGAGCCCCTCCAGCGAGCCCCCCACCCAGCCCAGCTCCCACCACTGGCTGGATTTCCAGGTGATGGAGACCCTCCCTCACCAGTTGCTCAACCTGTCGGAGGAAGCGGCGCTGGTGCGACTGGTGCAGTCGGAGGAGCCGTCGGTGCTGCTCTTCCCCCAGGACAGCGGGGCCGTGCTGGAGCAGCACCTGGGGGGCTGGCAGCCGGAGGGGACCGTGCTGCAGCTGCTGATGGGCAAGCTGCAGGAGGTGATCCAGGAGCTGAAGGACATCCCGGCTTTCCAAGCCAACACGGGGCTTTTCCAGCATCTCCTGAGCTTCTGCTATTATCCGCCGGGGCCGGGCGAGGGTGAAGCTGCCAAGCGTCCGCCCGGCTCGGGGAAGCTGCACACGCTGCTGCTGCTGAAGGCGCTGCAGACGGTGCGGGCGCGCTGGCAGGAGCGGAGGAAGGTTTTGCGGCAGAACCGCAGCGCGCGGCACCAAGCCCACTGCCGCTTGCAGGAGCTGACCATCGACCTGCACGACCGCAAGTTCATCGTCATGCCCACCGTCTACGCCGCCAATAACTGCGAGGGACCCTGCAAGCTGCCCCTCTCCACCCGTGTCCCCAGCTACTACTCGCACACGGTGCTGCTGCTGGGGATGCAGGAGCGGGGCTCGCCCCTCCAGCGGGCTCCCTGCTGCGTCCCCGTCCGCTACTCGGACCAGCTCATCATCAGCCTCTCGGCGGAGGGGCTGGAGGTCCGCAAGTTCCCCAACATGGTGGCGGAGGAGTGCGGCTGTCGGTAGAGGCTCCTGCCCCGCTCCCCGCTCGCCCTTGTCCCGCTCCCCTCGCCCGTTTGCCCTCGCAGCTCTGGAGCTGGTGCTTCTTTCAACCCAGGGCACTCTATGATTCTATGATTCTCGCTGAGACGGGAGCTCCCCGCGTGTCCTTTCCTCCCCGTTTGGTTCGTTAGCCTTGCTCTGGTTCTGAGTTTGCCTGGTACTGTGCTGGGGGCACTGCAGCCTGGCGGGTCCCTGCGATGGCTGCCTGGGGATGGTGCCCAGGGATGGTGCTCAGGGATGGTGCCCGGGGAGGGTGCCGGGGATGGTGCCTGGGGATGGTGCCCAGGGATGCCCGAGGTGCCCGGGGATGGTGCCCGGGGATGGTGCTCAGGGATGGTGCCCGGGGAGGGTGCCGGGGATGGTGCCTGGGGATGGTGCCCAGGGATGCCCGAGGTGCCCGGGGATGGTGCCCGGGGATGGTGCCTGGGGATGGTGCCCGGCGATGGTGCCCGGGGATGATGCTGGGGATGCCCGAGGTGCCCACGGGGCCGTGCTCCAGCAAGGCTCTGACCCCGCGTCAGGATTTGGGCAACATCCAGGTGTGTGGAGCCATGGTGGGAGGGTAAGACTTGGCAGGGCTGGCCAGGACCACACTTATTTAACCCTTTTATCTTCCTGTAGCGCCTGGGCAGGGCAGTTGTTTCTTCCTCCAAGCCCCTGACCCCGACTCGCAGCATCATCCGTCCGTTTCCTAGCCCACAGCCCCTCCCTAAACCCCCACCGGCCACACGGCTCCACCTGTGAAAGCAGAACAAGAGGCAAAATCCTCTGGCAAGGACCAGCTTTTATCCGGGGACTCATCCCCGTGTGAGCTGGGGCC
>WKFP01014612.1:93449-136623 GCA_011057875.1 Pterocles orientalis | reverse complement strand
CGAGGTGCCCGGGGATGGTGCCCGGGGATGGTGCCTGGGGATGGTGCCCGGCGATGGTGCCCGGGGATGATGCTGGGGATGCCCGAGGTGCCCACGGGGCCGTGCTCCAGCAAGGCTCTGACCCCGCGTCAGGATTTGGGCAACATCCAGGTGTGTGGAGCCATGGTGGGAGGGTAAGACTTGGCAGGGCTGGCCAGGACCACACTTATTTAACCCTTTTATCTTCCTGTAGCGCCTGGGCAGGGCAGTTGTTTCTTCCTCCAAGCCCCTGACCCCGACTCGCAGCATCATCCGTCCGTTTCCTAGCCCACAGCCCCTCCCTAAACCCCCACCGGCCACACGGCTCCACCTGTGAAAGCAGAACAAGAGGCAAAATCCTCTGGCAAGGACCAGCTTTTATCCGGGGACTCATCCCCGTGTGAGCTGGGGCCATGGAGAGCCGCCGGCGGGGGCTCAGGGCTCCCCACGGGGTCACGTCTCCATCGCCCCGGGCTGACCCCATTCCTGGGGTGCTGGCAGAGCCGGGGGGGGATGAGGGGAAGGAGGGGGGAACGATCCCGTTACACCTCCCGGGCTGCTCAAACCATTAATAGGAGTGGGAGCAAACCGCTGCCAAAGCACCTGCTCCGTGTCCCCGCTGGCATCGGCACAGGGACCCGCCTGTCCCCAGATCATCTTCCCGGCTCAGCCTAGCCCTCAGTGAGACCCGCCGGGGCTGCCACGGCGTCCGACCCCCCCGAAAGCAGCTCTGGGGCTCGTCCCAGCTGCATCCCCACTGGTGCTGGGACCAGCCCTGGGGCTTTGCCGTGTCCCTGCGGGGCTGCGGGGTCCTGGCCCTGTCCCCAGCCCCTGCGGGGACCCGGATTAGCCATGAGCCCCGGTGTGCCGGGGGTGGGGGGGCACAGAAACCACACAAACTTATCCAGAGACAAGATCTTTTTTCTGGTTTTGTTTTTTTGGGTTTTTTTTTTAAACATTCAATTCAATACCTTATTAAAAATGAAAACAGTTTCTTTTAACCTCTATTCACTTAGCAAATACTGAAACCTGCCGCGGGTCGGGGCTGTGAACGTCTCCTGTAGTTGCTCCAGCGCTGTGAGATATCGCACTTGTGTTTCGTTCCTAAAAAAGCCACTCTGTGAAGGCAAGACCCGAAGGGACCCCTGGGTGACGGGCTCTCCAGCCCTGTTGTCACCAGCCACCTTCATGTCACCCCGCAGCGATGGCACCGGAGCCCTGCGAGGCTTGAGGTGCTCGTCCCCCTGACGTCCCTCCGAGGACAGGAACAGCCTGGCTCCGTTAACCCAGAACACATTTCTCTTTTGATGTGCTTTAAATAAAACCATTCACTGAATCCAAGAGCTGCAGAGTCTGGAGACAAACTCTGTTCACGGGGATCCCTGCGCCCGCTGCGCCGCCCCGACGCCTCGGGGACCACGGGAGAAAATGAACCGCGAGAGAGATTTCGGGTGGGGATGGAGAAGTAGCGGGGATGCCCAGGTGAAGAGAAGCTCCTTCCCCAGGTCCTTTCGGGTTGCCTTTGTGCATCTAATCCACGGGGGGCCCAAAGTTCCCAGGGGGGCCCAAAGTCTCCAGGGGGGCTCATGCCAGGCTCCTGGGATATTCTGCGGCTGCTGGGAGATGCTCGAGCTCTGCCCGCGCTGCCCACACCACCAGCCCGGGATGTCTCTGGAGAGCGGGCAGGAGCGGCAAGGTGCCCTTGTCGGGGGTGGCAGTGGGGTTGGACCCCCCTGGATTCAGCATCATCGAGCCCCTCAGTCACCCCAGCCTCAGTCGCGCCTCTTGCCCTCCCTTGGCCGGCCACTGCCGTCCTTCCCTGGGGCGGCCGCCGGCTCCCAGGGCTTCCTGCCCTTCTGCTGCCGCCAGTCCCGCTTCGGGCTGTCCCCACCGCCATCGGCCCTGCCGGGACGGCCCTTCCATCCCTCCTTCCTCAGCTCAGCCCGCTCCCGCCGGCTCTCCTTCCTTTCTCGGCTCCGCTTCTTCTGGGGCTGCTGCTCCGGCTCCCGGGGGGCTCTGGGGGCTCTGCTGGGTTTGTCCCCCCTGTCCCTGGCTCGTGCCTCCCTCCGGCTGCTCCGCTCCACCTGGGTGGCACGGCCCTCCCGGACCTTCTCCTCCTTTTTCTCTGGCTTCTTCTCTGGCTTCTTCTCTGGCTTCTTCTCCGGCTTCTTCTCCTCCTTCTTCTCCTTCTCCTTCTCCTCCTCTTCTTCCTCCTCTTCCTCCTCCTCTTCCTCCTCCTTCTCCTTCTCCTCCTCCTTCTCTGGCTTCTTCTCCCGGCTCTTCTTCACCTCTGCTGCAGGTGGTGGCACCTCTCCTGCCACCTCTGCTGCTGGAACGTCCACAGGCTCCTCGTCCCTGTCCTCTGGTGTCGAGCGGCCAAACCACTTCTTGAAGATCCAGGGCTCCGCCTGTGGGGAGGACAGAGGGAACCAGGCACCAGTGACACAACCCAAGGGACAAAGACCCCTCTCCATCCCTCCCCCTGGGGATGAGATGCTCACTCCAGCTGGAGATGCCCCCAGGATGCTGTTTCTCCCCCTCCCACCCCAGACTCGTACCAGGTTGCTGTCAGCATCGCTGTCATCATCATCGTCGTCATCATCACTGTTGTCGTCACCATCCTTGTCACCAGCACTGTCCTGGAACATCCTGCTCTCCGGCTGGGCAGGCAGGGCAGTCACCACTTCTGGGACCTCCTCCTCCTTGGCGCTGACCACCTCTGGGAGGGGACAGAGGGACAGGACCCATCAGCAGGGGACAAAGCTGGTCAGGCCACCCCACCCTGGGACGTGGCTGGATCGGGGGTATTGGGGCACCCCGGAGCCTCCGAACCCACCGGGAAGGGGAGGCGGCGATGGAGGGTCCTGCCTGCCGCGGCTGATCCCCTCCCTGGAGCACGGCGCTGGAAGAGAGGAGGGGAGAGGAGGCAGGAGGTGGCAGCAGGGTCTGGCCACCCCGTGTCCCCCTCCGTCCGGCTCCTGGCTCACCTTGGAGCACCTGGAAGGTGACGCTGAGCAGGGCGACGATGGAGGCCACCAGGATGCACTTGTTGAGGGTGAGCCCTTCCCAGAGCAGTGGCTCCTCCGCGGGGTCCGGGCTGGGCTCCACCTTCCTCTGCACGGGGAGGCTCTTGGGGACTGGGGACCCCCAAGAAAACAGTGTTACTGGGGGAACTGGGAAGGGCAGGGGCACAGGCAGGGGCACAGGCAGGAGCTGCCAGGAGAGGAAGGTGTTTGCACCGCAGGGGTGGGGAAAAGAGCATCACAGGGGCTGCGTCTGAGGCGTTTGGGCCACGATGGCATCAGAGCATCCTGGGGCTCAAGTAGGGAAAAAACCTCCAGCCCTGCCCCCAGATCTGCTGCTCCCCTGCCAGCAACAGATCTGGGCAGCGCGGAGAGGAGGAGGAGAAGGATGAGGAGGAGGAGGAGGAGGGATTCGGCAGGTGGCTGAGCAGCCCCATCTCCATGTCAGTGAGCTCCCAGGGGTCTGTGGAGAGCACTGCGTGTCCTGTCCCCGCTCCATGGCCAGACAGTGCCTCCGGACTGGCTGGGGACGCAGGGCAGGGGCTGGTCTGTGCCTCTGTGTCCCCCAGAGCTGGGCTGGCTGTGCTGGGGCAGGAGGGGCTTTCCCGCACACCCACCTGGAGGGCCGGGGGTGCTGCCTTTGCCTCCCTCCTTCTCCGCCCGTTTCTTCTCCGCAGCTTTCTTGTCCACGCCGAGCGGCGCCGGCTCTGGCATGCTCAGCTCAGGCTGGTCCAGATCCCGCTCAGAGATGCCAAGCCGGGTCCTCGCCTCCTCTAGCCCCTGCGGGGAGGGCTGTGAGTGTGGCTGGGGGTGTGAGAGCATCGCACGGCCCCGCGGGCAAAGCCAGCAGCACGGCTGGGTGGGATGTACAGCGCGTCTCCGTGCCCCCTCCCAGAACAAGGGGTGCTCGGCGCAGCCATGGAGGGACCTGTCCCTGTCCCTGCCGCTCCCCAGCCCACGCTCATGCTGCCGGGTCCCCCAGGGCTGCCCCAAGCACCGCTCACCCGGCTCATCACCCACTCCTCCAGCACCCAACCCCGCTGCGGGTGTTTGCATCAGCAGCCCTAAAAACACGTTGGGTTTTATGTATTTCTGTGTCTGCTAAGATGGGTGTAGCCACTAGCTGGCTTCGTGCTGCAGAGCCGGCGCCGGGGTGCAGCTCCCACACACGCGGGTGGGCTGGCGGCTGCTGAGCCCCGGGCTGAGCTCGAGCAAGCCCAGCTCAGAGCAGCCCCCGGGGCTGGATTCACCCCCCGCCGGATGAGCGCAGCGGCACACAGCCATGGAGGGCGGTGGGACGCATCCTGGGCATGCTCACTGGCGGGGTCAGCATACTGGGAGGAGACAGGGCACAGGACATGCCAGGATCTGCTGGCGATGGGGGGTTTGGTGGCCGGGCTGGCTGACGGCCAGCATCAGCGGCACCAGATCGGTGCCACGAGGGAGAGCTGCCCACCGGCACGGCTCAGTGACAGTGACAGCTGAAGGACGTGGCCTTCGGCTCCCCCGGGACGGATGTGGTGCTACACCCCGAAGATCCCTCCTGGGCTGAACGTCGCCACGGGATGGCACCCTGCTGAGCCCCCCGCCCTGGCACAGGGATGCCGTGGTTCCCCCGGGATGCCGCACACTTACATGGGCTCTGCCACTGTCCCCGTCGCTGCTCAGCGGTGCATCGGCATCTGTGAAAGGCAAGCACAGCGCAGCCCGTTAGCGGTGAATGGGGAGATGTGGGAATCACCGGGGGCACGTGGCCATCCTGTGGCCACCCGCTGGCTCACAGAGCAGGGACATGATGGCCACGTTTCCCCCATGAGCGTGGCCACGTCACCCATGGGGAGAGGTTTCAGAAGCCTGTGGCCATCGTGGCAGAAGCTGGAAAGGTCGGGGTGTAAAAGCATCGCCGTGTGCATCTGGGGCTGCTGAGCCCCAAAACGGCACCGTCCGGGCTATCCCCGGGGAGCGGCAGCCGAGAGGGACAGTGACATCCCTGCCAAGGCGCCCAGGGTGACAAACAGCCCAGGGTGTGCACGGACACCCTGAAAACACATCTGGAGGCAGCTCCAGAGAGAGCAGGGACAAGCTCCAGCTACCACGGAGCAACCAGACCTCAAAGAGGACCTCCAGCCACCCAAGAGGACGGCGACGCCCAGGGATGACTCTCGGAGCTTTTCCCAGATGAGAAATGGGAGAGAAAAGCCAGAGGGTCCCCAGGGCTCTGCCGCGGATCGACGCAACGAAGGGCTCAGGAGCGTCCTGGGCTCCTCAGGCTCCCCGGGGGTTTCTCTGCCCCCAGGTCCGGGTGGGCTACGGGGGCGAGGATGCACCAACAGGGTCCCAACACCACGTGGCCTCAGCCCTCACTGCACCTCCAAGCGCAGCCCTCGCTCCGCTGGGATCCGGGTGCCCCATCCTCGCAAGCCCTCACCGGGAGGAGGAATTTTTGTCCTCTTTGAGCCAGATTTAGTTTATTTTCCCCCCAGTGGAAGAATGAACGCCGAGAAAGAATATCAGTTCCCAGGATGAAGTGTAAGACACGATATCAGAAGGAAAACAAATAAATAAGAAACTTTTTTGGATGGGGAACAAAGGCCTGAAAAGTCTTGGCTTTCAACAGGAAATTAAAAAAAAGTCTTTGGTTTTGTTTTAGTGACGGTGAGTCTGGTCCTGTCTCTGCTGGGAAGCGAAGGAGCTGCCCCAGGACTCTCGCTGGTGGGGTTCCCAGCCCCAAGCAAAGCACAAAGATGGAGAATTTCTCCTTAAAGAGTTTTTCCCCCAAGTGCTCATCATGTTTTTGAGCTACACAACTGGTCACTTTTTTTTTCTTCTTTTGAGCAAAGCTGAGCCCAAGGAAGATGGAGGCGGCCACGAGCCTCCACTTCTCTCCACCTTGGCCATGGCCAACGTCCCCAAAGGGTCAGCGCCACACGGGTGCCCCTCGATGTCCGAGGTCGCCCCGTGATCTCTCTGCACCGCCAGGAGCCATCTCTGCCGGGCTGAGCCCCGAGCACCCCGGCAGCGGTGCTGGCACGGCCCCGGCCAGCACATCTGGGCCAGCGGCTCACGGCGAGGACAAGGTACCTGTTCTCTCATCCTTCCTTGGCCGCCTCTGAGCGCTCCCTGCCCGTCCGGGCAGCTCGTCGGTGGCCTCGGGGCATCCCAAGTCTTTCTCCAGCACCTCCCAGGGACCTGCTGCCATGTCACTTCAAGGGACTCTCACTAAACCGAGAGGGACAAAACAAACGCCAGGTGGTCAGCAGGCAGCACGCGGTGGTTCCTGTCACGTCCTCGCTGCGGTCCCTGGTCGCCGGCGGAGCTCAGCGCCCCGTCGCGGGGTGTTGGGCTGTTCCCACGCCTCCTTCTCTTGGGTTTCACCCAGACGGAGGAGCCCAAACCGCCTCCAGCCCCTGGGCGCAGTTCCAGGTTTTGCCGCGATGGCTGCGGGCTCGGTGACAGCCACGCCGTGGCCGGGCGGGCAGCCACCCTCCCCTCGGCACCGATGGGCGTTAACTCCGTCCCATGAGCTGACCGGCTCCATGTCCGGTTCTGTTCCCCTCCAGATGGGCAATGGGGGCTGTGCCCCGGCAGGAGACGCATTTCAGGGCTCTAGAGCCCATGCAGGATCCTTGTCCCCAACCAGAACGGGTCGTGTCACCCGCAGGACCCATTTTCCTGGGTCCGGTTCCTATCGGACCAGCTCCAGCACTGATGCACGGAGCAAACGGCCACTGCCCAGGCCAAGCAGGGCAGGGACGGCCACCGACGACAGGGACAGCTTGCCCATCCCCAGAGCCCTGCTCCAGCCCTGGGCTCAACCCCACTCCTGCACGAGACCCCTCCCATACAACCTCTCCATCCCCTCCCCGGCGCTGCTCCCGCTCCCTCGGCCGCACGCTCCACACGCCAGATCTTCTCTTAAACGCACAAAACTGCAGCCACCCAACAAACAACCGGCTCTGCTCTGCTGTCGCTGGGACTTTCCTTGCACGAGCTCCCGAAGGTTGCCTCTACCGCTGACTCACATCAAAGAAACTTCCAAAAATAGTCCCTCTCCTGTCCCGCTCTCCCTACGTGCTCTCGCATGGCAGCGCCGGGACGGGTCCCACGGCCCCCATCTGCTGCCGGCCGGCAGCGGGCCAAGCGCCGCGTCCCATGGGCTGCCCCACATCCAGCGGAAAGGGTTAAAAGCCACAGAAAAATCATACCTGGGGCTCGACCACCACCGCAGCCTTGCCTCCAGCCCCCCGGCTGGCTCCAGCTCTCCCGGGTAATATACAGCAACAGCTGCCGAAACCATGCCGGAGCAAAATAGCACCCAATCACCGGGAGCCGGAGCACCCGCCGCAGCCCCAGAAAAGGCAGTTTAGCCCCAGGAGGCACCGAAAGCTGGGGCTGCTGCTTGCAAAGCAGGTGCAGGGGGATGCGGCTTGTCCCTCTGGGATCCCCCCCCTGCCCTGAGAGCACAAAGAGGGGAGAAGGGGCTGTTTGCTCCCCAAGCCGGGGTCTCGGAGCCAGCTGCAGGATGGATGCAGGTGGCGGGGATGCGGAGAGGTAGAGGAGAAACCCGCCAGGCAGAGTTCAGAAGGTGGTGCAGGAGAGAGGAGCAATCCCCCGGGACCAGCAGTGTTTAGATAACCCCAGTGGAAACGGTTTTTTTGCCAGTGTTTGCTCTCCGACCTCTCCGATGTCCCAGCGGTACCTGTCCCCAGAGCCCTGCCACGGCTGCAGGCATCTCTTGGGGAAGGATGCGGTCCCCACTGCAGCTTCTTGCTCATGGGAGGTGGCGAGGAGATGAAGCATCTCTCCTTTGGGAGCTGACCAGGACCATGGGCTCCAGCTGTGCCTGCGCGAGGTCACCCAGAGCCCCCGGCTCAGCACGGGCAGGTACAGCCCTGGGCAGAAGCGCCTGTCCCATGGGACATGGTACCATGGCTGGTACCAGCCGGGCACATCTTGGAGGCATCCTGCTTTGAGGACATCTCTTATGGAGAACCACTTCTGAAAGGCTTCAGGTTTAAAAAAAAAAATTAAAATAATCTGAAACTGTGACATTTCATGCAGTAAGGACATTTTTCTTTAGCAGAAGTGTGACAGGTCTTTGATTGCATGAGCTAAAGGAGGAATAAATTGGGCACAGGCACCCCAGAGGGGACTTTGCCTTTTTCCAGGGCTCCGGACACCTGGTGGGACTGGGGCATGGTCCTGCTTTAGGGCTGTGCAGCAAATGAACTGAGGAGCAAATTGTTTGCTTTCCAGGGCAGGGATTTCCCCTCTTTGGCAGAGACAGGACTGAGCACGCCGCGAACCCGGCCGCGGTATAAATAATGCCCCGCAGAAGCTGAATGCAGATGGAGGAAGGGATGGAGCTGCAAACACAGCCCTCCACACCGTGCCAGCGCTGCGGGCGCACACGCCAAGGGCGGGTTTGTTTTATTCCTGCTCCGGTAAGGTCAGGGCTGTTCACTGGCAAAGCATGTTTTGCTTTATAGGGACATAATGAAAGCAGAAAATTATACACAGACCAAATAAAAATCCCTTCCTCTTCCAGTTAACTGTGTTTCCCACAGCCCTTGCAGCTTCGTAAGCTTGCTCCTGCCTCCCGTGGGCGCGCTGGTCCTCCCAGGAAAGAACCTGGAAGAACGGGCGACGTCTGCATGCAGAGCCCAGGCAAAACCTCCTCCCACCCCGTCCCGGCGCGGGGCCAGGGGACAGAGAGCTCTCCCCACCCTTTCCAGGACCTTTCAACACCCAGCTCCTGCAGCGGGGAGGGACCAGGAGTGGTTTTTTGCCTCCACATGTTTAGCTTTGAGCAATTCCCCACCGAGCTCCAAAGCTTCCCTCTCCATCGGACAATTTATCCCAGGCAGACGGAGCAAAGAGATTCCCAGAGGCAAATTCTTTCCTAATCCCTTGAACCCCCCAAATCCCGGCTTCTCCCTTGCCCTGGGATTGATAAAAGTGTCTCAGGGACGGGGTTAGCTCAGAGAGGGGGGAAACACGATCCGGCTGCGAGACCAGGCGCTGCTGGAATTGCCGGGGAGGGCAATCGAGCGGCATGATGGACGGGAGCCCGGCTGCACAGGGCTGGGCTCCACGTCCAGGCTAAATATTGACTCTCTGGCTTTGGCTTGATAACACAAATCTATCTTTTCTGACTTCCCAGGCTGTCAGCTCGCCTCAGATTCACATGGATGCGTCTCTGCCCGAGCCTCTGCCGTGGTTTCACGGTTTGTGGTCCAGGCGGACCGAGCTGTGCTGCAGCATCCCCTCGCTTCTATGGCAACACTCATTTATCCTCCCACCAGGACAGAATCTTCTTTCTCCCCGTCTTTAATAACTCGTAGTTAAAAGGCAATCATAAAGACGTAAAATTAGTCACTGATTATTTTCGGCACAGGTTTGTTCTGGGATGATTTTCCCTTTTCTCTGTGCAATTCCTCCTCTCCCCAGAGTCCCTGCTCCTATGACAGCCCCAGCTTGACTCCAGCTCCTCCTGCCACAGGGACAAGGGGAGGCAGATGCTTGAGGTGGCGGCACGGGGCAGCAGGGGGGGGATCCTGCTGCCCCCGGTCTTTAAGGTCTTTACCCCGGGATTTCATCCCTGGCCCCACCAGACCCACTGGCATGGGTTCCCGAGGCCTGGGAACCAAAAACCTTCTTCCAGCCCTTGAAGCATTTATCCTCCAACCCTTCACAGGGTTGGGCTCCTGACCTGCTTTTAAAGACATAAATTTAGATGTTGTCCCCTCGGCAAAGGACAGCTCTGGAGGTCAGTCCCTGCTCCAGCAAGAGCCTCGTCACCTGCACGCCGGCATCGTCCCTGTGCACCGCTGGGGGTGGCAATGGGTGCTGGGTGATCCGGGACTACACGGCGACCACCTGTAGGGCCCCGGAGATGGTCTGAGGCTGGAGCAGCTCCCGTGCGAGGACAGGCTGAGAGAGTTGGGGGTGTGCAGCCTGGAGAAGAGAAGGCTCCGGGGAGACCTTCCAGCACCTTCCAGTGCTGAAAGGGGGCTCCAGGAGAGCTGGGGGGGCTCTGGATCAGGGGGTGCAGGGACAGGCCGAGGGGGAAGGGTTTGAAGCTGCAAGAGGGGAGATGGAGATGAGATGTGAGGAAGAAATGTTTTCCTGTGCGGGGGGTGAGGCAGTGGCCCAGGGTGCCCAGAGAAGCTGTGGATGCCCCATCCCTGGAGGGGTTCAAGGCCAGGCTGGATGAGGCTTTGGGCACGGTGCAGGAATGTCCTGTCGGCAGCAATCCCACCCATGGAGAAGGCTCCCGGCCCTGCTGCTCCGGGATCACCCACGGGTGGGTAACACCCAAACCCACCACACTGCTGGCAGCCGGTACGAACCACGGCAGTGTGACCAGAGGGACAGCCTCCCACCGGGCTGTCACCTCGCCAAAAGCCGATGGCAGCCCCGATCCCCCAGCGCTGGATGATCTATAGATACCTGCAGCCGCTCTACAGGAAAACCAATCTGATCACACTCTAATCCACGTGTGACCTAAATACTCCGCCTGACAAATCTCCGAGGTTTTCGCCGCCTTTGCCCGGCAGAAGGAGCAGCATTCAGGTCAGCAGGAACAGAAGATGCTGGATCCCATTAAACGCTACTTTTAGTCTCAGCTGCTTTCAGTAATTGTTCCACGATCTGTTTTCTCACAGCCCAGCACTGCTTCGGGCTAATCATTATTCTCTTTGAAGATTTACAGCTGTTCGTACCTCCGAGGAGAACACAAGTATGAGACATGACATTCCCAACGAACTGTCCTTGGAAGCGCCGTTTGGGAATGGGGAAGGGGACAAACCACCAGCCGTGGCAGGGGAAACTGAGGCGAGAGGAGATGAAGGGGAAAGTGAAGCTTCGGGTAAGGGGTGCTGGAGCATCCCAGCGATCACAGACCTTCCCCTTTTTGACTTTTCCGTGGGAGGGCAGCAGCCAGTTGGTTAGTGCCTTTATCTGGGTTCAGTCCCCCTGCGCTGGCACCGTGGGGGCTGCAGACGCCGACTCATTCCTCCCTTTGCAAATCCCACCCAGCAAAGAAGCTGCGTCCCTCTGCTCCCAGCGGGCACCCTGCAAACAGAACGGCATGGGGAGCACTGTGCTGCTGGAGCTGTCCCATGCGGGGAGCTCGGAGCTGTCCCCCCACTCCTCGCAGCAGCTGGCCTATTTGGGACGATGGCATCCCACCAGAGAGCAGGTCCTGCTGGTTTTAGCACCTTTCCCAGGGCTCCTGACACCGTTAATGACACCGCCAAGCCCCAGCGGGACTGAACAGCCATTTTAGAAGCAATCAGTCTGTGTCTAGAGAAATGCCTTTTCGTCCCGCTGCCACGGCGGGGGGATGCTCACAGCCCTGGGCAGCCATGCTGGGAGCTGCTGGGCTGCGGGACGGCAGCCAGGAGCCTCAGCCCCAGCACCCTCACGCCGGCTGTGCGACGTGGCGAGGGGAGGAGATGCCCCAGGCCGGCTGGCTTTGGATCTTTAGGGTTAGGAGGGTCATAAAAATACAAAGTCGACCACAAAGTACAGCGGAAAGCACTGCAGAGACAGCAAACACAGCCAGAGCTTCCTAATGCCCACCAGATCCTCGGCTGGGGTTTCCCAGTGAACCTCCCCAGGTCCCCATTTCTCTCTCTCTTATCAGACAAGGAATAAATACCCAAGTGAAAATTCAGCAGACTGAATTCTCTCCGCCCTGCCTCACCCCATGTATTTCCCGGGTTTTTTTTGTGACAGCAAAGGAAGGCTGGAGAGGTTTGGGTTCTGCTTTCTTCATAAAAATCCCCTCCTGCAAGGGCAGGACTGTCTGCTCTGGTGCTGCTGATGCAAAGCACTCGCTGGGGTCCTTACGGATGCGTTTTGTCTCCTTTCCGAGGTTTGGAAACTTTGATGATGATTTACCTGCTCCAAAATTTTAGCTGGTCTCCAAACGACTCTGTTAATTACAAGCAGCACACAAAAGGCAGGGACCTGGGGACAAGGTTTTTGAGTCAAGTTCCCTTCTGCTCCAGCTTTCCCTCTCCCTGCTTGCATAAAGTGAAGCCAAATTAAATATATTATGTAATAGTAACAAGCAAGAACAAAACTAGTTAGGACTTAAAATAGTACCAAACTCCTTTTCCCAAAGCCACATCTAAATTATTCAGTTTTCTCTCCTTTTTGTCCACTATCCTTAGTGTCATCCTGCAGACCAGGCTTTGTCCAGGGCAGGCAACTCCGCTGCAACCAGGCAAATAAAGATTTGTTTGTGTCCGTCCTGCTTGAAGGGCTGTAGGAACTCAGGAGCTCTCGGATCTCATCCTCCTGGGCTAAGTCAGAAGACATCAAAGCTCACGATCTCTAATGCTTTCTAGTCCTTTCCCCAAATGTCCCTGCTGGTCATTTGTTCCTAAATTATGTCAAACAGCGTGCAACAAGATTTTTATTGAAAAGAAAGCTTGAGACTTCCCACAGCTGTGACCAAACTACAAAAACGAAGCAAAGGACAGGCAGATGGAGAGTCAGAGAGAGAATGGAGCATCTCCCCTCGCCATAAACCCACTTCTGCCGACCCCACACCACTGAGCACCCCGAGCCCGTGGAGCCAGCCCCCTGCTCTGCCCCACTGGTGTGGTTTTGGCTGGAGCTGTTGGTCAGCAGCCAAGCCATTACATTTCCCCTCCAACCCGCAGCACAAAAGCCCTCCAGGAGCATCGCTCTGTTTTTGGGCATCAAGGAGCTGGGGCAGGGCCTGTCCGCACAGCACAACGAGGAGACACGTGGCTGTATTTTATGTTCACGGGTCACCGTTAATACCCGCAGCCTGCAAAGGGCTTTGCTGAATTGCAAACACTTCGAGATGTGGGGTTGCAGGCCAGGAGGAGTGTCGCTGGTGCAAATCCAAGGCAGCTCCTCTGAATCCGCGGTTTATGAGGAAACTATGGAGCTCTGGCTCTTTGGCATCGAAAAGGCCCATCTTTAGGACCGATGCTCAGTCACAGCTCCCTGCCATCACCAGAAGAAAGCAAACAGGAAAAGCCAGGCTGCAATCACCAGCTTGCCATGGTTCATCCAAGCTTAGACAGAACTTTCTCATGAATGACAGAACAGAAGGTTCAAGAATGAACCTTGAATGAAGGTGGGCTCCTTGAATGGAAGGGGGATCCTTGAATGGAAGGGGGGTCCTTGAATGAAAGGGGGGTCCTTGAATGGAAGGGGGATCCTTGAATGGAAGGGGGGTCCTTGAATGGAAGGGGGGTCCTGCCCACCTGGCTCAGGGAAGGTCTTCAAAGGGACTTGGGAGTGGGTGGCTCCCGAGTGAAGCAATCGTTCAGCCTGGAGCACTGCCCTGGTTTTTACGCTGTTTTCTCACCAAGACCACACGACGATGTGAGTACCGTGGTTTGTTCTGACTGCTGACCCTTCTCTTTTCCCTCTTGAAGACACCAACCCACCTCATTCTCACTCTGGTTTCAGCAGCTCGTCCCGTATTTCAGGGCAGGACGGAGCCCTCCATGATCACGCCTCGGATCACAACAGCGGAGTTTGGCCCAGACTGAATTAGTTCCCATGATCGTCTACGACACCAGTCTGGTATTTCTTGGCAAAAAGGCACAAAGTAATGAAATGCGCCCGGGGATGGGGCAGGGAGATGCAGAGACACGCACGGGAGATGGCAGCCTGCCGGTGTTTGCTTCTGTGTGCAGCCAGTGAGGACTTGAGGCAGGAGCCTGCGGCTCTGGTAGTAACAGCTATTTAAAGTGATGATGGAATTATTAAAAAATGGCAACACGTGGTGCGTGAGTGGGCAGAAGAGCTGGAGACAAGCCGCTCCACGGCTTTCTCCCAGCAGCGAGGTGTTCAGCATCCCTGCCAGTCAGGCTCTGTTCCCCTGCTGTCCCTTTGCATCTCTTGCCTAAGGACTCCGCAAGTGGCCACTGAAGATTTGGTGACTTTGGGCACACGTCCCAGCTAACGGAGCAGGGACCTGATCCAGGTGTAGGCTCCATCCGAGGAAGAAAACCCTGGCACAGCGGCTGGAAGGGGGGTTGGCAGGGCACTGGGCAGGAATGGCCGGGTCCTTTCCCAGCTCCGAGGCAGGTGTTTGACTTTGAAGCGTGGCTGCCCTCGAGTGGTGTCTGGGGGCAGGAGTGAAGCCGGTGAAAGGGACGCACGCTCTGCAACACAGCTCACAGACAAATGTTTGAACACGACTACCCATAGTTTCATCAGTTCCACTCCCTCCTCCTCGCCCCACTTGTGCCCAGCCTGCTTCCTGCTGGGAGGTACGAAACCAAAGCCAGCTGAGTCCTTTTGCTGGTTGGTTTTTTGTGTGTGTGTGGTTTTTTTTTTTATTCCAGTGAAATGCAAACAACAGCCTGAAAGAATTTCCTCCTCAAGCCCCAAGTCAGGCCCCAAATTAGCCATTCAAAACCACGAGGGTTTTTCTTTCCATAGGAAGTGCTGCAGGAGTCTCAGGCACCAGCAGCCCCCCGGCTTCAAACACCGGCTGGGCTCAGGCCCCTGCACCTCTGGAAGGAGCCAGGTCTCATCAGCACGGCAGAGCATCATCCTCAAACTGCAGCTGATTTCACGTTCATAAAAATCATAGAATAACAGGATGGTTTGGGTGGGAAGGGACCTTAAAGCCCACCCAGTGCCACCCCCTGCCATGGGCAGGGACAGCTCCCACTAGCCCAGGTTGCCCAAAGCCTCATCCAGCCTGGCCTTGAACCCCTCCAGGGATGGGGCATCCACAGCTTCTCTGGGCACCCTGGGCCACTGCCTCACCCCCCGCACAGGAAAACATTTCTTCCTCACATCTCATCTCAGTTTACCGGAGTTTTAACAGCAAAAGTGAGAAGACACCTCCCTTTCAACCAGCTCTGCCCCTCCAGAGGTGCGGGGCACATGAGCCCCCTCCATCCCCACCAGCCTCGTGCAGCGTTGGATGGATCCCACACCACCTGAAAGCCAGGCAGCGAAACACACCTCTAATTAGCAATTAACACCAATTAATTCTGACCTGACATAACGCAAGGAGGGTGCTATAGAAATACTGGGGGGGCAAGAGACAACCTCCCCCTTTTTATGTCCACAGAAGCTATCCCAAACTGCCCCATGGTCACCACTGGGCTGTTGTGTCCCATGGTGACCAGGACCAGAGCCAGAAGCTGCAGTGACCCAGCAGGTGATGGGCAAGAGAATGAGGAAGAAGCCTGGAGAAACCAACCATCCCGCGCCAGAATCCCAGTTGGAGTGTTTTGCTCCCGTTTTCGGAGGTGAATGATCTCATCGAAGAAGCATCAAAGGCAGCAAAGCGTTTCTGCAGGTGAATGAACAGGAGAGCCAGGCTGAGAACCACGGGGCAAGCTGAGACAGGTCGTGGCACAAGGCAGAGCCGGGGTTTGGCCGCAGGGAGGTTCGAAGCTGGGCTGCCTCGTGGGAATTTCTTTTAAAGTCAGGCTGGGGAGGAGTGTTGGTGAGTAATTGCTCCACAGTAGGTCCAAGAAGTGAATAATTTTCCAAGAATAAAGGTTAAAAGCTGAGAGACTCCATGAAAGGCTCTCTATAAATAGGACTAAGCAGGCAGAGCAGTGGGAATAACGGGCAAAAAGACTTGATGTGGAAAAGGGGTGGAAACAATCTGACACCCACGTCGTGACTGGACATGCGGTTGTCTCTGCCAAGCAGATGTTTTACGTAAGAAAACATTGCAAAGAGTTTTGGGTTTGGTTTTCTTAAAAAAAAAAAAGCTTTCAGACACCCCTCTGAGAGCATGGCCCATTGCACAGCAGGCCTGATGATGCCCCACCAATACGTGACTCGGCTTGTCCCCGGACCACAGCATCGCGCCAGTGCGTGGGACAAGGCACTGGGACAGCACCCGAAATGTAGTGTTGCTCAAACCATCACGTGGGACGACTTTGGCTGTGCCCGCAGGGGTTTTCCTGCTGGTTTCTGTCCTTTGCCCTCCATCCCGACGGCCCCTCACGTCCCTCGGCGGGCACAGGCAGGGTGTCCTGGCTGGGGTGGGCAGGGACAGCGTGGGTGCAGCACGGCGGAGCTGCCCGCCTGTCCACGCACAGACGTGTGGATCTGCATCTTCTTTCCCTCGAACAGGAAAACCCATCCATCCTGGGGACACTCATCCCTCCTTCCAGTTCATCTCTAGCTGGTCAGTGCTTTCTGCCGTTATTAGAAAGAGGGGTGTGGTGCCGGTTTGCGTGGTCACGTACTTTTTCATTCGTTAAAAAGCAAGAACCCATCTGCAATAACAGGCTGGAAATGAGCTAATGCTGCTCTGAGACCTCTGAGTCGCTGTGGATGTAACTGTGCAAATGTCAGCTCAGGGCTTCCGACAGTAAAAAGGCATCTTAGGGGATTGCTGCGAGTGGTGCAGAGATGATTCTAGAAAAAACCATCCTCTGTTTGCAGAAATCCCCTGTGCACCCAGCGGCGCTGGTCACCTCGGGAAAGACACAGAGAACGAGGGCTGGGTGCGGGAGCAGGCGGGGAATAGGGCAGAGCTTCCACACGAGGAAACACTGAAGAGAGGAAAATAGCAGCTTGGAAGAGAAACAAAAACCCAAGAGAGCTCCAGAGAGGGAGTGGTTCCTCTCGAAACCACAAAGCACAAAACTTGGGGTCCCCGATGCCATTAGCACACGACAGGTTGGACACCTGCAAAGGTTTTCTGCACAGACGGGTCAGGGAGCTGGGGATCCCATTGCCATGGGATGAGGTTGGAGCCAAGTGAAGACCTACTTTGGGAAAACATTTGAAAACCCACCTGGAGGCAGGTCTGTGTTGTTAGACCCGAGAGCCCAAGCTTAGACACAAGAACCCAGCAAGCGGTCCGGCTGGCCGCGGCGCTGCACGCCCGCTGAGCCGCCTGCGCCGGCTGACCTGCAGGGCGGACGCAAACCCAACAAAATCAGATGATTTTCAGGAGCTTCGTGATTGCGTCCAAGGTTAGAAGCGGGGCCCAGATCGGCACATCAAACCAGATTTCCCATAAATTACCACGTGAAGGCTTTTCAGAAAAGTTTAACAGCATGAAGTATGATTCATGAGGAACCTGTAATGTTTAATTAAAGGGGAGAAACTGATCCCGCTGTGAAAAGCTTCCAGATCCCATGCCAAGCTCATCACTGACTTAATTTACGGGACATAAACAGGCCAGAAAATGGCATAAGCGGTAAAGTCGTGGAACGTTTGCCAATTTGGGATCCAAAGCTGTGCAAAGGGAGGGTGATTTATAAATGAGACTAAGGCGGAGGTGTGAAAAACAGTGAAGAAACTCCCGGATGGGAGGATCTAACCGAGGCTCTGCTCCAGTTGCTCTTCTTGCTACTGCCCTGGTTTCTGCCTCCTGGCATGAAGGTCACTGGTCTGACCCAGCCATGAAATTCCCCGTTGGCTTAAATTACACACGTCCTTCAGGCTTCTAACCCTAGATGTCAAACCGTCAAGGCTGCCACGTCAGCGACATGGCCATCACTTCTGGGCTAACTCCAGTGAAACCGATAGAATTACTTTGGATTTACACCAGTACCATCCCCCTGCACCCCACCCTCTGCCAGGGAACGTTTCTCCAGTTTCCCCGGGGCTCCGACTTTCTTCCATCGTGCATGCCTCTCGGTGTAACCATGCCCACGGCGGGATGCAACGTGTGCCCAAAAAGGGATTCTCGGTATTATTCATACGGAAAAAATGCTGCGGGATTGCTTCCCTTCATGTAACTAACTGGTCCCATGACCTCAGTTTCATGATTCTTGATTTTGGAGTGAAAGAATTTCCAATCCTGAGATGGGAGAGGCTGCTGGGTTTGTGGGGAAGGCAGCGGGGGAGCCTGCAGTGAGCAATTGCTTGTAAAAGAGTCTGGCTTGGGAGCCACACCTAAGACGAGCCGGGCTCCAGCCCTGCCTCCCCACACCATCTTTCCGGTGCCTTTTTAGCACCCATGAGCAAACCAGTGACTCAGGGCTCTGAGCAATACCTAAGAGCCACAGAAACCTGCTGCTGGAGACGCCTTTGATGGGGTGTTCACCGGTCCCTAAATAGAGCAGCTCTCCACTTACATGGGAAAAAGGGACGCGAAGAATCGAAAACCGAGAAGGGAGAGGAGGTCACTGCAGAGCTACTCGAGTTCAGCTGCAGTTTCACAAACGCTTTAAATATCGCTCCCTGCTGTCCTGTCCGGGCCTGGGCAGTGCAGAGAAACCTGAAATCTCAAGGTGTTGGGGGGGAAAAGTGAACAAATTAAAGGGGAATGACAGGAGTGGCTCCCTGATTGCACATGGAGATGCCTCCAGCTCCCTTCCTTCCCTTGGTCCCTGGAGGAATCAGGATTTTGCAACAAACCGGAGTTTGGGTACTAGAGAGCGAAAGGAACGGCAGCGGCAATGGTTCGTGTCACATCCCTGAAGCGTCCCATGGGCAGCCCCAGGCTGCAGCACCGCAGCAAAGCACCTGGGATGCAAACCAGCCTGCCTCCTGCTCCATCCCCCCTTGGGAAAAAAGGTTCCTGAAAGACCCCAGGTGCAGGAGAGGGACTTCAAAGCAGAAGAAAACAAATTGAAAAGGCAAAAATATATGCAAAAAAAGCCCAACCCAAGACTCTTGGGTGCAAAAAGCGTTGCAGGTGCCAGGAACACCTATGCAGGGGGAATGTCTGGAGATAAGCACCAGCTCCCACGGCAGGTGAGAGGAGATCAGCCTGTCAGGGCAGCTCGTTGCATTCCTGCAGCAGGATGGGGCTGAAGCGTAAAAATCATGCAGGAGGGTTTGGGGCAGAGCCACGGGCTGACCGAGGCCGAGCACCGAGTCTGGACTTGCTGTGGGCTCTGAGCGGGGACAACCCCACCGCCTCGCCGCGCTGCACCTTCCCTTGCTGTAAATGGAGGGGATAATATTTGCCATGCTCCCCACAGCACAGAAAGAGAAAAAAATTCACTAAGGCGGGTTGTAGAAGATCCTTGATGAGTTTACTAGAGTATTTTGCATTCCTGTTGCAAGGTTTAACCCTAAATCCACCATCCCCAACCACACAAGTGTCTTCCAGAGCTTTGTTCTGTTCAGCTCCCAGCGTCCAAACAAGTTTTTTTCTGTTCAAGGTACGATCCACCGCTTGCCACATCCCACAACCAGAAATCATCGTTGACACCCAGCCTACAATTTCCATTTTTTTAGCTTAATCCTTTTCACAATACATCACCCATGCCACTGCCTTCCCCCTTCGGGCGCTCAGAGCTCCAGGAGCGGTGGCTCAGCAGACCTGCAACCTCTGCTCCCTTCTTCCCTGCTGGCTGGGGACAAATCCAGGTGCAGCACAGAGCGAGCTCCCGGGAAGGTTTGTGCCCTGAGCCTTCCCACCTCCATCCTCGCAAGCTGATAACTCAGGGCAGCTGGTGGGGCCAGCGCATGTCGCACAGCACCGGGGACCGGCTGGGAAAGGGAGCGCAGGGGTAATGCAGAGCAGCAAGGGAAGGCATGGTTTGGGAAGGCATGGTTTGCAAAGGGAATTAAAAAAGGGAATAAAAAAAGGCAGCCCAAGCAGCCCTGATCACTAATGAAAGCCTCACAGCTGCGTATCGCTGGGATTTGTCCTTTGCTGAGAATGTTGTCATCAGGACTGCAAAGAAAACACGATGAGAGAGCAAGTGGGAAAGGACAGCGCTGGGAGTGGAGGGAGTGGGGGAAAAATAAAAGGGAAAAGGAGAAGAATCAAGGATGTGGGTAAGCAAACAAGCCAGAAATTCGGGTGAAAAAGGCAGGGTCTGGAAAAGGCAAAAAAGGGAAAATGGAGCACTGTGGTAAAGCAAATCCGTGGGGAAGAGGCAGGAGGAGAGAGCCCGGTCAGCCCTGACGGACAAGAGCTGCGGAGGGGATGGACGGACCCACAGAGCTCCCAGCGCGGGTTGGCAGGACAGCGACCAGCACCCCGAGCACCAGAGCGGTGCCCACGGCCACTGCATCGCCCCGTGCCCAAGCGTGTCCGCCACGTCCCTGCCCGGCCCATTCCCCTGCCCAGGGAAGTGCCCCCGCCGCAGAGGAGCTGGCACCTGGGGGGGGCTCGGGACTAGCAGGGATGGTCCCATGCGGGTGGTGGGACCAACACCCTCCGCTGTGGCCCCACCACGGCCACCTCTCTCCCATCTGGTTTTTGCTTGTGCCAGATGGGAAGGGGAGGGAGGGGATGGGGGATGGGGCCGCATCGCTGGGATGTCGGGGATTCATTTCTTTCTATTCTTTCCCCAGTGACATTTAAACGGCTGCCCCCCCAAAACGCTTTCTGATCGCTGTGTGTCTGCCCAATGACAAAAAGGCGAGAGTCATTCAGAATAAATCATTTAGAGGCAGGAAGGAAAAAAAAAAGCAAAAAACCCCAAAGCAGCTCCGAACCCACAGGCACACACACCTCCCTCCTCCTCGCCCTCCCCTACCAGCGTGTTTTGGAGCTGCTCAAGCACAGGGGAGAGTGAGCGGGAGTAATTTTCCACGGATGCAGGGAACAATTGAACCCCGCATGGTTTTCATCGTTCAAATGCTTCCCTCCGGCACTTTTCTGTTCATCCACACCAGACAAAGGCGATACGCATGCAGAGACCAGTTTAGTCTTGCTCCACCCGCCGGTGGTGAGGAGTCGAGGTGCGGGGTGACGGGGAGGAGGAATGGGGGAACGATGCTCATGCCACGAGGTGGGACCCGCTCCAGCTCCTCTCCCTGTGCGGGCAGGGGATGGCTGAACCTGGCTCTGAGTCACCCTTACTCAGCCCCAGCCGTGCCCAGGTACGTGGGCTGGTTTGGGGAGGGGAGAGGGGATGGGGCAGCTTTGATACAGAAGAAAATGGGTTGAGGGGGAAGCACTGCCCAATGCTGCTGGTGTGGCACCATCGTTTCTGCACGTAGATGGGAGGCTGGGGGAAGAGGGAAGCCACATCGATTCGCAGCAGTGCTTGCTTCAGCCTCATGCTGCCAGCCTGGCTTCTCCTGGGATCCAGCCCCTCCACTCACGGAGGGTCTGCAACCACCCTACAGAGATAGGAGACCACCTTCCAACCACCCTACAGACATAGGAGACCACCTTCCAACCACCCTACAGACATAGGAGACCACCTTCCAACCACCCTACAGACATAGGAGACCACCTTCCAACCACCCTACAGACACGGGAGACCACCTTCCAACCACCCTACAGACATAAGAGACCACCTTCCAACCACCCTACAGACATAGGAGACCACCTTCCAACCACCCTACAGACACGGGAGACCGCCTTCCAACCACCCTACAGACACGGGAGACCACCTTCCAACCACCCTACAGACATAGGAGACCACCTTCCAACCACCCTACAGACATAGGAGACCACCTTCCAACCACCCTACAGACATGGGAGACCACCTTCCAACCACCCTACAGACATGGGAGACCACCTTCCAACCACCCTACAGACACGGGAGACCAGCTTCCAACCACCCTACAGACTGGAGACTGCCTTCCCCATCCTCTCAGCAAACCCCAGCTGGCAGCGGGATCGCTCCCTGCGAGGAGAGCGCGTGCTCGTGCTGAGGATAGGTGCTGGTACCATGTTTGTGCCAAGAGGCTTTAGAAGGGAGCAAGGGGATGTGGACATCCTCAGCACCGTGTCCCCAACAGTCCAAAGAAGGCTGAACACCAGTGGGACTGGGGATGTGAAACTGGGTGAGATCCCCAAGTTGATCCTTTTTCCTTTTTGTCCTCGATTCCCTTCCCATCCCCACTCCTTTCGGATGGAGGATCATACTTCAGTCACTGGCAAGAGGTTCCCCGGCTCTGAGCTTCACCTGCAGCCCCCTCAGGAGGAAGGCGAATGGGGTCTGAGCCCTCAGATGTCCCCTGCCCAGGTGTCAAACCTACACACAGTTATGAAAGGCACAACTGGTTTTTACAGCAGAGATCCGCCCAAAATAGGAGCTCCAGGCTTTTGCAGCTAAAAGAGCTTTGAATTGTCCATTTTCAGGACCTGTAAGACAGCAGGGTGCAAGTTTGGGACTGGCAGCTCGGTCACTCTTGCACATCAAATCGCAGCGTCGTTTCTGAGCCCCTTTGGGCACCTCTTCCCCGAGTGGTGCCCACGGAACCCACCATCCTCCGAGACCTGCTGCTTGCTGGGAGCTGAAGGAGCAACAGCACCGGCCTCGTGGGAACCACGTCAAGAGGACCTCTAGCTCCAAGTGTGAAGAAAGATGAAAAGCGACCAGTTTTCACATTTAAAAAAATAATATTTTCTTTGTTCCTTATCAAAGATCAGCACAGAAGAGCTAAACAGACTCAGGCCCAGACTGGTGGGAGATCTCAAAGCAACATTTCTGTGGTGCAGGGTAAGGTTTTGCCAAACTCCTTCCACCTAGATACAGCCGAGCCAGTGGTTCACACCAACGCTGGCTCGTATCCCTCTGCCAGACCACTGACGAAGGCTTTCAACCAAACATCAAAGCAGAGACCTGAATGAATCACAGGATCCACCAGCCCTTTCATGAAGCACAGCAGCCTAAGCCCTCGCATCCTTGTCGAATTATAACCCCGCAGGCAGATGGGCCAAGTTTTTCTCTCCTTGTTCTCCTTGGATGCACGTGTGCTTTTTTAGCGCCTTTTCCAACATCCAGCAAATGCATTTATAAATAGTTTGGGTTTTACCTAAGAGGTGATGGCACCTCCACGGTCACCGAGAGATGCTTTACATCTATAGCTCGTGTGGGAAGGATTGCGGATGGCTGAGACAGCTCCTTGACAAGAGGCATGACAAGGAGAAAGGAAGCTTTGGCAGAAGATGATCTCAGTTTGCTTAGCTTAACAAAACAAAGGCCAGAAGGGGTAGGATTGCTACCCATAAAAGCACCCAAGAGAGCGCTGAGACGCCTATTTAAGCATAAGGACAATGTTGGCATGAAACCAATTGGGAAAAAAAATAGCTATAAAAAAATAGAACTGGGATTAAAAAGGAGCTTCATTACTCTTAGAGTGCTCAGCTTATGGAGTGGCCTTGCAGGGGCCACACTGGAGGCTGCACTGTGCCTCTGTGAACGGGATCATCCCAGGACCACGTGTGGACAGCAGGTCTGGATTTGACCCAGAAGGTCTCTCCTAGCCCTACGCCTCCATTGGTAAAGGCATCCCACACGTAGGTCTCTGAAACTGGGAAGCTAATCCTTGCGGCGTGGGGAAGTCCCTGTGCTCCATGTCCCCAGAAAGCTGTGCCAAGAGCTCTTGAAATCTTCCCAGATGAAAAGTCAATCAAAGAAGATAAATGAGCTGACTTCCCTTGGATTGCATGTGCCTCGAGACTGGGAACTTTTCAAAGTACTATAATGAGCACGGATCTTGGAGAGCTACAACAATAGCTTATTTTCAAGGAAATTAAGAACAGCTTGTTTTTCCTAATCTTACAGTTTCCTCCAAACAAATGTGTCACAGCTGTTATACCTGGAGGTCATGGAAAAAAGGTCTCATCGGAACTGCTGCGAGAAGTACTTTGGCCAAAGAAAAAGAGTTTGAATGTGTCCTGTGTAAATACAATGAGGAGAGACTGAAGAGAAACCGTCTTTTTGCCCATGGTAACAGAAAGATGAATAGCAGTCATGAATTTAAGGGGAAGAAGGCCAAACACTTCGTACTAGTGAAGACAGAAAAGTATTGGAAGAGATTGCCTAGGGAAATGTTGGCCCCCCTGTCACTGAAGGGTTTTGTGAACAGGTTGGACACCTCTGTTGGGAACGATTCCTCAAAAGCTGATCCTTTTTTGGGGCAGGAGCCTGGGTCATACGGCCTTCTGAAATGGCAATGATTGCCATCTGTGCTGTAAAGCTCAGCACCAATGTGAAGACAACACGGTCCTCTCTGACCACACACGTTCAAGGCTGGATGCAGAATTGCTGCCAGCAAAAATCCAAGGAGCCCTCCATGTCCCACAGCCACCGCGAGATGCCGCCAGTCCTAACGCAGGTCTGAACGCCTCGGTCCCAGCCTGAGGTATTGCAGTCTGAACCGGAACAATAAAGGCTTAATCAAGTCTTATAGAAATTATTAAACTTTATCTACATTGCTTTGCATGTGAGGCTTGGGAAAAGCTTGTCATTAAAATTCACAGAGTTTTAAAAGTCCCAGGGACGCTGAGAGTAGTGATGCAAACCACCAGAGTTTCGGTGCCATCGCATTGGTGTTGCTTGACCGAGACACAAACTGCAGTGACGGTGGTCAGAGCCTCCCAGAGGCCCAGGGTGGTGGTCATGTCAATCGGCATCACTGTGAGAATGCTAGAATTAAAAAAAAATATATAGTTTTGTATAAATTCGTATCTTGCAGCCACCTCCCTAGCAGCTCATGGGGAAAAGTATCCAGTTACCACAAGCAAGTGGATTTCTGAACCCATTTAAAACCTTAAAACCACAATACATAAACCTAACAATACCAAACGCCAGGACATCAGGAAACCATTGAAAGAACAGCCCGGTGTAATAGAAAAGAGAATTAACCATGGCTATTACTGCCAAAGAATCATCTCTGGTAAACATTTTTAAAGGTAACAAAGAAGATTATCAATGAGAGTTGAGACAGGATAAGAACAGATCATTTAGGGTCAGGAGAACATTTTGGTTATTTCAAAGGTTCTTTGAGGTAATTAGACTTTTAGAAGCAACCTAGACTTGTAGGATTCGAGGTAGAGGAGGCAGCCTGAAGGGAGTAGAGGCATGAGACCTCTTCAGCTCCCATCTCAGCTCTGTACAGCCCAAGGCTGGTCCTTTCTCCCTGCCTCGGTTTCCCAATCCCCAGGGACACAAGCGCAGTAAGTTACAGCCTCTGAAAGGAGCACGAGGGCTGCAGGGACTGAGCTTACACACCTAAACCGTGGATCCTATGCTCGCTGTCTCATCAACACAAGCCATCACGGGGACGGGATGGGATCTGCTGCCCCCGCCGCCGCCCCGGTCTCTGCAGGGATCAGTTTTAACGTGCGTACTCCAGCCCATTAAGCCCGTGAGTTGATTTAGCAGAACTCCGGAGCTGCCGCACTGTGCACATTGTTCTGACAGCTGTTAGGGCCTGACCTGCTGGCTCGCATTGCTTCCTGTCACATCCTGTTCCTTGAAGGACAGCTGATTACATTTTCCTCCCTAATGAGCTCAATGAGTCTGAAGACGGGCTGAGACTGCACAATCGGACAGTCTACGGCTCTTTGGCTTCCAGTGCTGCCTGACGGCTGGCAGGCAGCGCTCGAGGATGTGTCTGTGTGTGAAGCCAAACAAACAGGGAAATGCCACAGGGAATAAGGAACCGTGAGCCAAGAAATTCATGTGCTGTAGGACAAAAGTCTGGGGAAACACCAGAAAGGCACCATGACAATCTGCGTTGCAGTCTGAAAAGACATACCCACTAGAAACCCAAAATGGAAACTCTCTGACCGAAAAAAAGGACAGATGTTTATATGGGGATCAGAAGTCCAGAAGAACAGAAGTAATAGCTTCAGTAGCTAAAATAACAAAAAAACCCCCAAATTTCAGAACTAATTCTTATACTCCCATCCAGACAGTTTATTTTCTGTTATCACAACTGTTCCCTTTCTTTGCATCCACCTCTGGAGCAGCAGGTTTTCTGATTGTCACCTGAAGCACTCGGTAAAAGTCACTGTGAGCAGGAAATCAAACTAACTAGCTCATCGCTCCAACCCAGAACAGTAATTTCAAGGTTTCTTGCCTTCCTTACGCCAACTCTTTACCTTCCAGCACCTTAGGAAATCCGTCGGTCTTACTAAGAGTTGCTCAGCTCTGCATGGAAGCATGCTTTTGCACTCCCCAAAGATGAGACCACCCTGCCTGTGTGAGACCGCAGGGCTTACACAGAGCAGGACACACGGGAATAAATAGCTGCCCTAAAGCTTGATTGCTTTGGAAACCTTGGGACAAGCATCGCCATGCTCTTGGGTGCGCTGCTGGAAAACACTGCAGCGCTTTGCACCGAGTCACCCCTTTCCAGCGGGGTAAGCAATGAACCCTTCAAATCTCAGCTTCCTCTAGAGTTAATAACAAACAGGAGGCAGGGAAAGTTAATTTGTACCTAGAACTGCTTCATAAATAAAAACCTTTAGGAAAACTGGAAAATTCTAGCAATTAAACTGAGCTGCCTTCATTTTAAAGCCTCCACTCTTAAGTGGGCTGACAACGTGGTGGCTTATTTTACAGCAGTTTGCTGTCAATCCCTTTTAAACATCGCTACAGCACCGGTTGTGTTCAGATTTTAGTTTGTTGCTTACAGACCAAGTGGCGGGGAGATGCCAAGGCCCACACGGGTCAGGGGTCTGCTCCTCACCCGCTGCTTGGGGGGTTTTCCTGCCCGAAGAAGAGCAGCGGGTGGGCAGGTCGGACGGGGTAACCCTGCAGGGGAAGTTTGCGTTGCCATCGCTCTGCCTGCTGTGTGGGTAAAGACCCACCAGAGCCGTCAAGCTGCCACCAGCCTGAAATTCAGGAGTATTTAAAAAAAAATTAAAAATGTAAACAACCCGAGCTGCTAAGCTGGTCTGGTGGCTGGTTCCAGCTCTGCTCTCACTCAGAGGGATTGCTGACTATCTTGGTACACAGAGCCGTGAGTAAATATTGGTTCAAACACGGATAGCTCATGGGCAAAAGCACGAGGCGGCACGCAGCTCAAATAAACAGCCCAGCAAACGCGACCGCCGCCAGGGCTGGACCTCCCCGTCCCTCTGTGGCACCCCCAGGGCTGCCCTGGCTGTTAGCACAGCTGCGGGTGAGCTCCGGCCAGCGCTGAATCCACAGGGATTAGACCCAAAATAAAGCAGCGTGCAGTGCAAACATACAGCTGGAAGAAATCCCACTTTGCCCATCCTGCTGGGGAGAGGCTGTTCTCGGGTTTGCTCTCAGCTCCAGCGACGGAGCAAGCTGGTTCCCTCACTCCCAATTCTCTAAAGGACGATTGTGGCATGTAACTTATTGCAGGTTAAACAACCTTCCCTGCCCTTGAGGCTCGTTTATTTTATTTATGGGAAAATATGCTCGTTAATGCTCTTATCACAGGAATGATCTAATCGGGGGGTGGGGGGGGAAGTCTCCTTTGAATATTTTAATGAGCTGCAGAGCGAAATGTTTAGGCAGGCAAAACTGACTCTGAACTCGTTTCTGACAGCGGATTCTGCACAGGTCTTAATGCTCATCCTGCTGGCATCTGTCTGGTTTGATAACATTTCCCAACGAAATCACGAGTTACAAAAGCTGAGCTGTACTGTGCACTTCCTCGTCCCTAAGGTTGACTGATCCGAGCACAATAGGAACTGAAGGAAAATAAGCCACGCCGTCCAGCTCGCCTTCCCGACACCGAGGCTGCGAGCGGCCCGTCCTGTAAAGAAACATCAGATGGTGCTGAGCTCTGTGACAAAAGGGAAGCAAAGCAAAAAATAAATTAACAAATCCACCACACAAAGGTTCCAGCAAGCAAGCGGGGGAAAGGGGTCAGCAGAGAAAGAAAACGTTCAAGAAAGAAATCCAGAAATCTGCCGCACACTGAAACGCTGATGAGATTGCAGAGGGGCTCGTTTGCTCAGGATGTGGCTCTGCGAGGTGCTGTGCACCCCACCGCTGTCCCCAAGGCTGGTGAGAAGGAAAATGCTCGATCTCCTCTCCCAGTTGAACTCCCCTCTGCACGATTGCTCCCTTTGCAAGAACTGGACCTGAATCACTCCTTGTTAACTGGGAGAGGGGGAGCGGAGGGAGAGGAGGGGATGGAGATGTGAGCTGCATCTGGGCCAACATAAACGCAACAGAAAATGGTTTGTGGAAGGGAGGATGTTGCAATGTCTTCCACTTCATTGTTTTGTAACTACCTCTGAATTCCTCACCACCATTTGTTCAGAACTGGCAGCAACACCCAGAGAAAAATCAATACAAAAATCAAGCTTGTGGAACATGATACTTAAATTACAGAACCGTAACGACAAACCACTCCAGCACATTTCTCTCCCCAGAAATGTGAAGGTGCCATCCTCTGACCATCCCTCGTGCCTCTGGCTGTTGGCTAACCCACCCTCTGGCTGACTCGATTTCCTGTTCTCACTTCAAACTTTCCCCCTCGCCCCCGCATTATTTTTATATGGAAACCTGGTAAGTTTGATCCTGCAAACTTAAAGAAAACAACTCAGCGCTTATCAGGCGACCAGCACTGTGCTGGATTACACCCCTAAATCAGATAACGAGACTTTAAAGCATTTTAAGCATCTGTTACCTCATCTGCATTCAATATATAGTCCTCTTCGTACCAGCTGGTTTTAAGTGAGAAAGCAGAGATCCAAAGTTTCTTTGGTAAGAAGTACAGACATTTGTTGGCCTGACGTACTAGTGGCTGCTTTCTTCTAGTTCAATATCTCATGAAGATCTTGGAAAATAAATTCTTCCCTGTGCTGGTAAACATCTAAGAATTCCGGCTTAACTTCGCAGAGGCATGCAGAATCTCCTTCCAGCACAAGTGGGTCTGCAGCAAGCCTGACCTTCAAATCCAATCATTCTCGCACAGATGACAATGAAAACGAGGAGAGATTTCCAGCTAGAAAAAAAAGCGTTCTAATTACATGTCCCACAAAGATCAGAATAGCTTCTAACACACCAAATAGAGTTTTTAGGGGGGCAGTATTTAAAATTAGATAACTGGAAGTTAACTCTTACTGTAAGGAAATGAACTGTAGGTTCTAAGGAAGGAGGTGGGTAGACTGAAGAGCCCTGATTTATAAAATTTATAAATCACAGGGTTTAGAAATAATGCTGTCCAGTGTTTTGATAAAGACCTCACAGCTTTTGCTGTACTTCGTCTCCACACAGAGCTGACCAAGATGAACATTTAAATTCTGGGACTAAAACTGGCTAAATTAGAAGGTGAAGAAGTCATCACACACAATGATTTTTGTGAAAACACATCTTGATGGACATCAGATCCTGTCCTGGATGGTGCTTGGCTACATCTCTAGATGACTCTTAAAACTGTAAGAACAAGTAGAGTTTCCTGGAGTGGAAACAGAGAAAAAAGGCAATCAGAACACCTTGATTTTATAGTCTGGATCATTTAATTTTATTTTTTTTTACCATTTTTGGGGAGTTACTAACTGGGTAATGCTATGTAAGGACTGCACAGGCTTTAAAAGAGAGATTGTGTTTTTCTTTCTGTTGTACTTCCCTAGTCAGCAAATCAAGAGAGAGATTAATTCCCATGATGCTATTTCCACACGCAAGAAGAGCTATGACAGCATGATGCAGCTAAGCAGAAAATAGACGGGGGGTTCTGCTACACGCCAAGTATCAGGTTTTTTCCATTCACCTTCACCAGAGCTTTGTTACTCCTCTAGAACATGGACACAGGAGCTGCTTCAATGAAGAGGAAAGATATTCAGTTATTTATCCTGCCTGTTTCTTGGTCTAGCATCTGCTCCCATCAGCTGCCAGTTTTGAAGTTGACTTGAACTTATTCCCATGCTGCTATAAACTCTACTTCCAAACTGACATCTTTCAGAAAGTAAGAACTATAAAAGCTTGACAAAGAATCGTTGACTGGTGATTTTGACGAACGTTTGAGACCTCTTTTGTCAAAAGAGGCTGGAAAGCATGCTGAAACAAGCGAAAAAGGGAAACAAAATTCTCAAAAATTAAACTCCTTGTCTTTCCTCAACTGAAACAATTTCAACCTAGATTCCTAAGGTGTAGTTCTGTTGTGTTGCTTCTGTACTTTCTCTGTTAACAGGTCTGGTTACTGAGTAACTCATGTACAAGATATTTTCCCAGGTCGTTTCATACAGCCTAATTGCTGCGACCTGCTTGTGTAAGAACACGGAACAACTGGGACTTGCTGCACGCTCCCTCTGAGGAGTTCAGTAGGTGGTTCAGGAGAGAAGTGACATAAGCTCCTCCTGCATCCCCTGCTTTGGGGACTGTGCTGGTCCTTTGAAACGTGTATTTTTCGGAGATGGGAAGGCTGTGGAGGTTGGGAGGCAGTGGAACAAGGGGGCCTTTGATCATGTATTTGTGGACACCAGCACAGGAGTCAGGATGAACTAGAGACCCAGGACTTCGATGGACAAGAGTCTCTATTTGCAATTGTCCTTCTTGCCCCTGCATTGAAAGCTACGGTGCCACAGCAGATGTGGGTAAGCAGGAACGGACGCCACACATCAGCTGCCATGGTTCACTGCCCAGCATCATATCAGGTAATACCAGGGACTGAGATGGGTTTGGACTCTGCTGCCAAACTAGGAATGCAGCTGGACACCAACACACAGTTACTTCTGCTGCCACGGGTAGGGTAATCGTGGCAAACGAGTGGTAAAAAAAAAACAACAGCTGGAGATGGCAACAGCTCAAACTGCCTCAGCTGTTAATCCTGCAATTGTGAGTCAGAGGCTTCTCGGTGAGGATTTATGAATCACTGTCGCTGCTAAACTGGAAGTCAGGCTATCTCAGCAAAACTGCAGCTGGAACTAATCCCACACGATATTTAACGCACAAACCCAAAACAGGTTGATTGGGCTTTTTGCAGACTCCAGAGCAACACAGCGTTATGGGGGTCACTCAACTGTGAAATGGAATGATGGCCCATTGAAATGACAGGTATCCAAAGGGCAAAGCTGTTTCCAGCGCCACAGAAAAGAGGAAAGCAGCTGCAAGGATGATGTCCTCTGACACAGTGCCATTATAAGGAATTACAGTCAGATTACTACATAAATAATAAATGCTATTATTAGAAATAATGAAAACTATCACAAAATGCTAAGGCAGTCCTTCCATCAACTAACACATTAATTCCCCCATCAGGAAAAGCTTTCTAAAACAACATACAAAACATGAATTGCTAAATCTTCTCTGATGTGCTTCATTTCGTCCGGATATTCCTGAATTGCAGCTACTCTATTGTTTCAAGTTGGTCTCTGGGTAATGCATTAAATGGCAGCCAGCTTCCCCTCCATAAATCAGCAGCCAAATCTAGAGAGCAGGGTGAAAGCAAGCACTAATGTTACGTTCTGAGGGGTGAAAGCAAGCACTAATGTTACGCTGTGATCTAGGAGCTAAGCGCAGATACCTGCAGCAGGAAAAGGATTTTTCTCTCCTACCTCTTACTTACCACGACTCCCAGACTAGACACTGGCTGCTGGCCAGGCTGGGCTTCTCATCTAAGCTGCAGGAGAACAGACAATGTTTTCTTTTGTCAACACACTTTGTTCCATCATAGTTAATCAGAGCAGTTTCAGGACACAGAAGGTGGGTGGGGATTTAGACACTTATCCTTGTGCAAAGCGGAACGAATCACGGGAATATCCATGTGCTCAGAGCTCCTGGATGGGAATATCTTAAAGCAAAGAAAAATAAGCAAGATAGTAAAAAATGCCCAAATACAGCAGCTATGGTACCTGAAGGCAATAAAATCTGTGTGTTGTAGCCTGAACAAACCCAGCCATCTACAGCTTTTTTTTATAAAACCATTATTTTGAAAATCATTACAAGATATCTTTAGTAGTTTTCTTTGGCTCTATAAACACCTACTTAATTTACAAGGCATCCCTGACTGGAAACCCGACTCAGCATCATTTAAACCATCCTTTTGAGCTTTCTTTCCATCAGAGATAAGATCCACCGTTCAGGATGTGCCCTGACTTCTGTGATGTGCTTCTGATGGCTTTCAGCAGAGGGACGGTCTCACCTAATACATAATAGCCCGAAATGTCCAGCAAAGGCTGAGTCAAAGATCTCCTGTCGTGGAAATCAGAACCTATCTTGTGTTCACATTTGGTGCTTTTAAGATAGATCGTGAAGATCGCTCTCCCCCTCAAAGGGTTTTCATTAATATTGTCCAAAAGCGAAGCGGGGTGCCCAAGTTTCAACTTCTCACCCTTTCCTCCGGACCTTGTTCTTGCTGTGGGGCTGCAGAAAGACCCAACCGTGTCCCCAAGCCTCAGATTTCCAAAATCCGCGCAGGAGATGAAAAGCAGAGCAGGAGGCTGTCTGGGGAGCGGTTCTGGGCTGTTTGCTGTGGGGGTGGGGATGCTGCCCAGCTTCTGCTCTGTAAATAACCAGGATTTATTCCCTTCCCCACCAAGGTGCAGCACAAAGCCTTCCAGAGGTTACCACCAGCCACTCCCCAGACAACCCGAAGCCATAAATCCCCGCAGGGCCCAGCTCAACACAGGCCGAAGGCGTCGCGATGGGAGGCGGGAGCAGGGCCCAAGCCCACCACGGGCACCCCAAAACCGGGTCACAACTTCCCCCCGTCCTTTTAGAGACCTTCTCCAGCATCTGGATCACTTCTTTATTATTTTTTAATTGAAGTTTCTCTCAGCATCGAGCCGACAAACACTTTCCGCGACACATCTGAGGGCAGCGATGCCCCCCAGGCCCACTGCTCCTCACAGGAAGCCCCGCTCTCGCTTCGCTGCCCCCCCACCAGCGAGCGGGCAGCCCCGGGGCCGCAGAGCCCGCCTGTGCGAAGCCCCCGACCCTCCTTTTCCCGGTGCCCCCCCCTCTCCTCCCCTCACGCCCACCCGCTCGGCGCGGAGCAACACCCCCCGCCCGCCACCGGCCCGCTCCTCCTCCCGCCCCCCGGCGCATGCGCGAGGCCGGGGCTGGCCCCGCCCCTGCGCCGCAGTTTACCTCAGCCCGGCGGAGGCGCGGACGCGGGACTCGAACCGGTGGCTCTAAGGGGAGTGAGGGCGGCGGCGCCGCGCCGAAGCCTCCCGGCCGAACCCCTCCAGACCCCGCCCATCCGCAGTGGTCTTAGCCAATCAGAGGCCGCTATTCCCTCCCTTTCCATCATGACGCCCTTCTAGCCAATGCTGAACCCCCCTCACGCTGACAGCCAATAGGAAAAGAGCTCGCTGTTCCGCCCTCCGCCCTCCCTTCAGCCAATGGGAAGGGAGACTTTCTAAGGGACAATCGGGCCGTTCACCGGACGGGAGCCGTTTCCCGGTTGGGGGCGTGGCCTGCTCCGCGGGGCGTGGCCGTGGTGGGAGGCGTGGCCTGAGAAAGGTATATAAGGACCCACTAGGGCGCAGGTGCCATTTTGTGTAGCAGCGCCTGGAGAGCGGCCGGCGGGAGGCAGCGGAGGGTTTCGGGGTTCGGACCAGAGCGGCCGGATGGTGAAATCCTCCCTGCAGCGGATACTCAACAGTCACTGCTTCGCTAGAGAGAAAGAGGGGAATAAAAGCACCATCATGCCCGCTGTCCTGAGCCTCAGTACCGGACAGAGCAGGTGAGGGGCCGGGGCCTCCCTCAGCCTTCGCACCGCTGGGCGCTCGCCTCCTCCTCCCTTCCCCTCAGGGCCCACCCTGATCCTTCTCCTCCGCCTCCTCCTCGTCCCTCCAGCGCCGGTCGCCTCCCCCGTGACCGGGGGGAGGGGAGGGGTGCTCCGTGGCGGGTGGGGGAGGGGCGGCCCGCGCCGCCGCCTCAGCTCTGCGGCCTGGCGGCCTCCCCCGCAGAAAAAGGGGGGGGAGGGAAGGGGAAAAAAGAGGAAAAAAAATAAAAAGGCTTTTTTTGAACGCCCAAGGCGGTGCCTGCCCGCTGGAGCGCCGGTTGTACACCCCCCCACGGTTTGGTGTGACTCGCCGCCGTGACGGGCGACACGTCCCCTGGGGCGTGGGGGGGGGGGGACATGGCCCGCGGCCGCCTTCCCCCCCCCGGAGTCGCCTCACAGCCGGCTGCCTCCCGCCGTGTGCCACGTTCGCTGCCGCCTGCCCGCGGGTAGGGCTTGTGTCGCCTCTGGGAGTTGTCACAGCCCGGGGAGGAGGCCTCGAGCAGCGCACACCGGCCCCTGAGCCCCCCCGGGCGTGTCACAGTGTCTGGGGACAAAAGCCGGGCTGGAGGCAGGGCCTGGAGGCGCCTTCTTCCTACCGAGAGGAAAAAACCCCACAATTAAAGATATCAAAGCTGTTATCCACTTATGTAATCGTAGATGTTTTTGAAAACTACTCGAAGGTACTGAGCCTAAAGTAGAACATGAGACTTTGGTGAGAGCCGTGAGTTTAAAACTCAACCAAAAGATTAAACAGCCCCGACAGATGTTCGGAGGAAAATCTCTTGAGTTGGGTGAGCGATGGAAGCTTAGGACGTCAGTCTGTGTTGGATGAAGGAAGCTGTGATTAGACCTACGACATTTTTTTTAGAAAGCCGTTTTTATACTTCACTGCTCTTAAAGGTTGATTTTTTCCAAGAGAAGTGCACACAAACCACTCTAAAATATATTCTCAATCGCGAAATGTAGGCAGCCATTGCGCACTGTTTTTCATTGGGCATGAGGTGAAATTCTCTCAAGGTTTCCCACTAAACAGGGTGGTTAAAGGGTCATTTGTAAAGGTAGCTAGGAATGCATAGCTCTGCAGTCATTCTGAGATAAAATAAGTATCTAATGCTAGTACTAAAGACAAGTAGCTCTCTTTGAAAGAGCCTAAAATAATGGATTGAACGCTCATTTAATTGAGAGTGCACAAATTTTTTTAAAAATAAAACTTGGCAGTTGTGCTTACTAATGCATCCAGTGTATAATATTTGACCTATATGGCCGTTCGGTGCCTTTCTAATAGGGATTATTCATCACAAGTTACAAGCTCATTAAAAAGAAAAAAATTTAAACTCGCATGAACTGTGCAAAATGGTGGATTATTTTGTACATGTTTATTCTGATTTGCAAATGGCTGCTGGCACTCACAGACAGGACGATTGTGAAAATTTCCCTAAGGGCCTCGATTGCTGCATCTGCTGAGATGACGCAACTGGAGAGTGAGGCTGCAGGGTGAAGGATGGTGCAGAGGGAGGGGCCAGGCAGCACAGCGTTTGCTCTTAGTACAGTAGAAGGTTTATTCGCTTAAGCAGGCTTACGTTTCATATCTTAGAATAAGATTTTTAACATTCAGAACTGAGCTTAGCTGATCAGTGTAAAATTGCTCGGAAGAATTCAGGAGAAATGCTTGGAGGTTTTGAAATACGCAGGTGTGGCGTTGAAGTGAAAATGTTTGAGTTATTGACATTTGTGAGGTTAATTCACGTAATTTTCTGACCTCCAGCCAAGAGTGCTGATGAAAAGGTCTAAGGTAATTAGGGCTGTATATCACAGGGAGAAATGATCTCTGGCTTGCTGGGACAGTATACTCAGGATAACTTCTGACAACAAGGTTCGGGAGAAAATGGGATCTTGTGTATGTGATAGCAGAATATTTTTTTTTTCTTGATCAGGTCAAGCATACTGCTGCCTTGGTATAGAAATACACCTTGCTCGCCTGAAGCTGGGAGTATTTTCATCTCCAAGTGACTCTTTCCCTCAAAATACTGCAGCAGTAGCTTTCTGACCCTTGTGGGTCTGGGCACGTGGCAGTGTTCTTGTCCCCAGTCCAGAGCTTCCTTTGTCTTGCCACATCCCTAGGTTGCAGTGGGAGGAGTTCCCTTGGCCTAGGTTTGTGTGGCTTTTTTTTTTTTTTTAATCTTGCCATCTGATCCCTGTTTAGAACCCAGAATTCACAGGGCTTTGTCTAGCACTGCTTGTTTGCCTCTCTAACTATGATCCCTTTCCAGTTCCAGGGTTCCCTTCAATTGCTGTAGTAACCTGGGTCCGGGGCCTCGGTGGTGCTCCTGATGTCCCTCACCCACCCCTGAAGATCCCAGGTGGGCGAGGGAATAGTCAGAGGGATCACAATCTTTCAGCTAATTTATTTTATTCGGTGAGTATGAATAATAAACAGCTTGTTGTGGTGAGCTTGAATGCATTTCTTGCCTCAAGTCTATTGATGGGAGTTATGCTTTCTCCAAAATGAACTGGCAATAACTTTGCACGTATTACTGCTACAGGATAATCGGCTGAATGTAACAGAAGAACTAACATCTAATAACAGGACAAGAATTCTGAATGTCCAGTCAAGGCTTACAGATGCCAAACACATTAGTTGGAGAGCAGTGCTGAACAACAACAGCCTCTATATAGAGATTCCCAGTGGTGCTCTGCCTGAAGGGAGCAAAGACAGGTAGGTGGCATAAAATCCAGCTGTGGTTTAACCTGCCTCTGTCTTCAAGGCCTGGCGTAGGGTGGAATAACACTGAACTGTTGTTACTATTTGCTTCCATTGTTTTGAAAGCTGAAGTCTAGTTCTGGTGCTTGACGCTCTCTTGAGACGGCAGCTCAGTGATGGTGGCTTGAGAGCTGCTTCTGCCTGTTCTGTCAGGTGGAGCCACCCAACAGGTCTGTGATTTCAAGCGGTGTTCCCGGGTCCTGGGTGGCTGCTGTTACCCACTGAAAACACCAGCCTGGTTTTCAGTCTGTCGCTGCAGTTCTCCCCTCAGCTGCAACAAAAAAAAGCATGTTGCTGCCTTACTGGAGACCTGGATTTCTGCCTCAAGTTAAACCTTGGGCTCGGGGATGTTGGTGTGAGCCTCCAGCCGTTGGCCTTTTGTGCCTATGAGTTAGGGTGGAAATTGGCTCCCCGGGCCTTGCTGACTGTCTGTGAAGGAAATGCTCACTCCTGTGCACTGAACACCTTGTATTTGTCTCGCAGTTTCGCAGTTCTTCTGGAGTTTGCTGAAGAACAGCTTCGAGTTGATCATGTGTTCATTTGTTTCCACAAGAACAGAGATGACAGAGGTGGGTGTTAACTCAGCACTGTCCCTAGAGATGTGAATGAGTGTTGGACGTTGGGTTTGGTGGATGCTCTAACTGTTGTACAGTATCAAATGGATGAATCTTGTTTTCTGCTTTTTTTTTTCTAGCTGCATTGCTCCGTACTTTCAGCTTTTTGGGCTTTGAGATTGTGAGACCAGGGCATCCCCTTGTCCCTAAGAGACCAGATGCTTGCTTCATGGCCTACACATTTGAGAGAGACTCATCAGAAGAAGAATAGATTGCAATGTTTGCCTCTTAGAGCTTTCTTGTTGTCTATAAAGATGATTCTGTAGAAATTTTGTCAACATCTATTACAGTATATATAACTCTGTATGAAATGTTGTGACCAACTGCTCTGGTGGTGAGATGTTGAAAATTTCAGACTCCACATCTTTTTCTGGATTTGTGCGCATGTTGTGGTTGTGCAAATAAATGCTCCCTCCAAATTAGCAGTATATTTCTTGAAGTTTAATATTGTGTTTGTGATACTGAAGTATTTGCTTTAATTCTAAATAAAAATTTATATTTTACTTTTTATTGCTGGTTTAAGCTGTTTAAGACTTGCACTTTGAAGAGATGGCTCTGGAACTGCCCCAACCATTAAAGCTGCAGGTATGGAAAGGCCTTGGTCATTCTTTGCTTGACTGGAACTCCTGCCTATGATCCGTCGGGATCTGGAATAATCTGTCAATCCTGTAAAAGCCTACTTCTAGTGAAATAATTAGCAGGCTGTCGGCTTCCACTGGAAATTGGGATCCCTGCTTGTAGCAGTGTTTCACAGGATACTGAAGGGCGTGTGTTGGAAAATCTCAAGTGAAATGCTGAGAAGCACAGCTCATGGCTGTTCAGTGTTTTTTTTGAAGCTTCAGTGTTACCAGTGCTGGTGAAGTCTTACACCTTGACAAGTCCTTTGGCGGTGACCTAGGAAGGATTGTGGCACTTCTAGAGCTAAATGCTGTCACCAAGGCTGGGCAGCCTCCAGAACTCTCCTGGGGAGATTGGGGCTGAAGTGTGAGAAGGGGCCGTTGTCAAGGGGTGCCTGTGGGGTCCACAGACATCTGTTAGTGGTTGGGGTGCTGAAGGGAAGGTGGCTGCTTGGAATTCACAAAACTTGTGCTGGCTAGAGATGAGTGTCCCAAGGGCTGTGTTTTAAAGCTTTGTATTTCAATTTTTTTTTTTTAATACTTGCAGCTTTGGAGGCTTGTTTGGCACCACTTGAGCTGATTAATCTTTTCTCTATAAAACCTCATCCCATGAGTTCCTGGGATGAGTTATTTTACGCTGTGAGTCAGCATAAATAGCAGCACGGGATCTCCAGGCGCGTGTGCTCTGCCAGGGCCTCCCGTACTGCTGAGCTGGGCTTTAGGAACTCTGAACAATG
This sequence comes from Pterocles orientalis, assembly GCA_011057875.1. NCBI lineage: Eukaryota > Metazoa > Chordata > Aves > Pterocliformes > Pteroclidae > Pterocles > Pterocles orientalis. Next base: position 98,556 of record WKFP01014612.1, on the reverse strand, counting down.
TGAAATGTTGTGTAAGGGGGGGTCTGAGGGTCTGCATCCCCCCCAGGTCATCCTTCGGCGGATGTTCTGGGCTAAGCAGCACTGGAATCACGTGGCATACGAAATGTAATTCCTGAAACTCCCTTTTGGGAGATAAAACGGGTATTAAGTTAGCCACAGCGAATTTCCTTCCTACAGGTCTCTTGCCGATTGTTTTTTTGCGGCTGTACAATCATACCCTTCCTGGGGGCTTTTTTTTTTTATTTTTTTTGGAAAGCTGTGAGCTTGCTGTTCTTGGTGTGCTGACAGCCAGTGAAGAGGAGGTGGGTATGACCAGGGAGAGGATGTTCCTCCTTTACTCAACAGGCTGGCAAAGCTCTGGAGCTCATAAAGTTCTTGTTTTCCTCTGTGTGGTCTTTCTGCAGGGCTGTGCGAGTGTGGAGATGGATGCCGTCCTGCCTTGAAGGCTGGGGTCCCATTTCTGCTGCCCTTGGGTGCTCCAGCTGCTCCTGGAGACGGGGAAGGGGCCAGCTAAAGTGGAAACCAGAGACAGAGGTGCAGGAGGTGGTGACCTGGCGCTGCGGTGGGCCTGCAGGTGCTGGCAGAAGTAGGTTTTGTCTTTGTTTTTCCAGGATCAGATGCCCAAGGTGGCTTTGGGCGAGCTGCCGCCGTGCCACGGGCTTTACTGCCATCTGGTAGCCACGCAAGATACTACAGGAGAGGTGCTGGGGACTTGCAGGGCTGGGGCTCACCCAGGACAACCCCTCCCAAAAAGCCCATATTGGAACCTGAACAACTTTTCTGGGGATTGGCCGTGCTTAGGTGGTGCCCGTGTCAGGGTTTATGTGGCCACGGAGTGTGTTCAGTCCCCCCTTGCTTGTCCCTGCTGCTGGGTTTGGGTGCTGCTTTGGGAGGGGACGGACCGCCGCTGTGCACGGAGCCTCTCACCGAGGGGCTGTGGTGGTCTCGGCGGGTGTTCAGCCCCCCTGCAGCCCAGCCGGTGAGGCTGCTGCCTGCCCACGCTCCGCGGGCAGGGTGGAGGCAGAAACCCAGGGACCAGGGGAGCTGGAAGCATCCTGCTCTGTGGTTTCATCCTGGGGGGATGTCACAGCCCTGGTTTACCCAGGGGTTCTTGTGAGCTCAGGGACTCTGAGGAGGAGTCCTCCTCCATCCAGCTGTGCCACCGGCTCTGCTGACTGCCCGGTGTGCCACTGCCCACGTCCACGGGGACACCAGGGCTGCCCCAGTGGTGGCTGCAGGAAATCCCGAGGGGGTCCATCCTGCTGGTGCACAGCCCCTGGAGGCTGCTCTAGCTGCTGTCGGGTGATAGCTGCAAGTGGATTAATAATTAATAAATAATAATTAAATTAACTGAGCGGAGCCTGGCACGGCATTCCATTGCCATGGTCACCTGGCATCCACATGGGTTTGGGGACCAGGGTGCGGGACCCCTGTGGTGCTGCGTGTTTTATACCAGATGCAATGGCCCTGGTGCAGCCAGAGCCTGGTCCCGGGGTGCAGCAGCCGTGAACTGACCCGAGCTATTTCCTCCACGTCGTGGAGGCTGTTCTTGGCTAATCACCACCGGGCAGTGGAGTTTGGCTTTGTGTTTCTCCCTGGATCCATCGCCAGGGTGCATAACGCTGTCAAAGCAGCACATAAAGGAGCAGGATTTAAGAGGCTCAGCTCTGGGTTTTATTGAAACTGTGTGGCTGCTCTATTTCCCCCTTTCAAATGTCATTTCTATTTGTGACTGTGCCACAAATTGTTTTTAAAAAGCAGGCTGCAGGAGGGATTGTATTTCTCCTCTGCTAACGGTGCGTTAAGGTGAGCTGGAACGTGGGGCTTTGCGTTGTTATTTACAACTGCCAAAGCCTCCCTGCCGCAGGAGGGGTCCGAGGGGGGTTTGTGCAAAGTCCAAGCCCCATAAACTTGGGATAATCAGCCACTAAATTGGCTCTTGATTCTGTGGGTTCCATCCAGACATCTTTTCCTGAAATGCTCTGACAAACTGGACTCAAACCATCAAAATAAATCAGCCGAGGGTGTAAAAACACACCCTGCGTTGTGGGAGCCACAGGTGGGAGCTTGGTCCCAGCTTCATCCTTCCCGTGCGGTGGGGGAGGCAGGTTCGAATTTGCAGATTTTCCCATTCAGGACCAGTTTGGGCTCCTCGTGAGGGATGGCAGCTGGTGGGTTTCACCAGGTCCCCGTGGGCTCTTGGCTTTGGGGAGAGCTTCAGGTTGTGTTCAGGGAGCATAGAGAGCCTGGGTGACCTGGTAGAGTGTGTGTTCGGTGACATCCTTGAAATACTGGCAGCACAGCCACTCCTCGAGGCCAGGGCTTGCCCCTGCCCCGGCTGAATTCTCCGCAAACTTCAGGAGCAGCAGAGTCCTTTTCACCTCCACCCAGCTCCGGAGCAGGGTGAGGGTCTTCTTGCTCCTGGCGAAGAGCTCCTGGCGAGGTCCCCAGAGCAGGACCTGCAGGATGCTCCTCGCCTGCGCCGTGGAGACTCTCTTGCAGGGATCCCTGTGCAGCAGCAGCGTGGCCAGACGCTTGAGTCCCGTGGAGTAGATGGACTGGGAGGGGATTTCAGGAAGCCTGTTGCTTCTGAACCCCAAGGCGTTTTCCGGAGAGATGTCCACGTGCAGGATGCGATAGATCAGCACGCCTACGTTCAGCTCATCTGCCGCCGGCGCAGCCAGCCCCTCAGTCCAGTCCTGCTCCTGGCTGGTCGAACAAGGTCTTCGCTTGTCTTTGACCTTGAAGAAGCTGCTGATGAGCAGCCTGGGAAGGGCCAGCCCTGGCGCTGCCTCCTTGCCTTGCTGGCTCCAGGGAGGACACGGGCACCTCACCAGCAGCAGGTTCTCGGGGCGGAGGTCCCCCTGCCCTGCGTTCTGTGCCCGGAGGTACTCCAGCCCCGTGCACACTTGCAGGAGGAGGAGGCAAGCCAGGCGTTCGTAGTGCCCGGGGCTGGTCCTGTGCAAACCCTGGGATCCCTTCACAAAGCCTGCCAGGGTCTGGTAGGGAACCTCTGGAGACAGGAGGACCTGCAGGACAGGATGAGTGGCAAGACAGGCTGGCTCCTCTCCCGAAGGGGACTGATTCTGCTCCCCAGAGCTCCCCGGGAGCAGCAGGTCTGGAGGGAAGTGGTCGGCGAAGCGGCCGATGAGGCGCTGGATGCTGCAGTGCACACCGAGGGAGCTCTGCACCCCTGGGCTGGCACAGCCCGGCTTGGGAACCTGCGAGGAGAGAGAGGCGGCCGTGTGCTGGGGCGGTCCTCCAGCACTGGGCTGACCCATGCATGGTGCTGGGCTCCCCCCGCACCCTCTGAACCCACTGGTGCCTGCTGGAACGGCCGTGAGCAAGAAACGGGAGGGGGGGGGTGTAACCCCCAGGTGAGCTGCAGACCTGCTTTGGGGGGGAGTCTCATCCTGCACTGCCCGAGGAACCAGCTCTGCTCCAGCCTCTCCTTCACACCCCCTGACCCCTCGGGACCACTTGCCCAGAGCATCTCCCCCAGCGGTGACCTTCTTCTTGACGTGGCCTTTGGACCTGTGGAGCTGTTGCCCTCCCCAGCCCGTGGCTCCATCTCATTTAGTAAATGCAGAAGTAGGCGCAGAAAAGGGGAACTGCCAGCGTGACGGGCTCAGCAGCAAAGCCAACGCTCCCAGTTCACGCTTTCCTGCAGCACCACAGACCCCCAGTGCCGCGGGAGCCGGCTCCCTCTGCACCACCCCAAGCACTTTCCCCAATTCATAGAATCCCAGAAGGGTTTGGGTGGGAAGGGACCTTAATGCCCCCCCAGTGCCCCCCCCTGCCATGGGCAGGGACACCTCCCACTAGCCCAGGTTGCCCAAAGCCTCATCCAGCCTGGCCTTGACCCCCTCCAGGGATAATTCCTCACTTACCTTGGCTGCAAGCACCAGCTGGCTTTGCTCGAATGCGAACCCCACTGGGAAATACCAGGCGTCCCCGCTCTCGCAGCACGGCTCCCGCTGCAGGATGCTGAGCGCTGCCCAGTGCTTCCCCGCCAGCTCTGCCTCCAGCAGCTGCTGCCGCTCCTCCGACCCCACCAGCTCCTCCTGGATACGAGCCGAAAGCCGGGCCAGGGCGGCCGCCTGGCACCCCAAAACCACCCCGCACACCCCGGCTGGGCTCTGCAGGACCTGCCCCAGCTCCCCGTCCGCCGTCCCGAACGTCAGCTCGCCTGGGCTGGGTGATGGGGTTTTTTGGGGGCTGTTGCTCCGGGTCGCCGGTTCCCCCAGGCTCTGGGACTTGGTCAGGGGTTTCCTGGGTCCCCAGGAGGGTCTGTCCTGTGGGGGGACAGAGCTGGGATCCCCCTCCTTGCGTGGTGGGTGGGGTGGGAGGATGCTGCCGGTCCCTGGGGTGGGGTCACCTGGCCAGTGCTGGGATGGCCCCTGCTCCGGGAGGGACTCTGCTCGCTGCAGCTGCTTTTTCGGCAACGGGGGAGGTTTGGGGTCCTGGTTGGGCTGACGGTGGGGTCTCCCGGCTCCTTCCCCTCGGCTAGCCTTGCGGGGGACAAGGTGGGCCCGCAGCTCTCCTGGGGAGGGAGGAACAGACACGGTGGGGCTGAGGCTTCCCAGGGTGGGGTGGGAGGGGGAGAAAGCGGTACAGGGGGTACAAACGCGGTGGTTTTTGCCCCCCCCCCCATATTTCCAGCTATAAAGTGGTGCCCAACGCCAGCCAGAGGGGTGACAACTGGGTGCTGCAGGAGGAGGATGGGGACAGCAGTGGTGGGTGGTCCCTGGGGGGGGGGGGGCGGGCTGGGGGTGTCACTCACCCACGTTGCTGTAGATGAGGGCTGAGTCGGGGGGTCGCGGTGGGTGGCCCCCCTGGCTGTCCGGCATGGGGGCACCCAGGTCCAGGCTGCCGCAGCGAGGACGCATCCTGTCCCCTGCCTGCACGATGGCCCTGCACAGAGCCAGAGTCGGTGCTCGGCCCCCCCCAGGGGGGGTTCTGGCTCCTTTCGGTGCCGGCGCAGGGGAGGAACACGGAGAAAGGGGAAGTGGGGGCCTGGGGAGCCCCGGCTGCGGGGGTTTGGGGCAAAAACCAGGGAGTTTGGTGGCCCAATGACTCCAGTTCCTGCACTGGGGGGGTCCTGGGG
>WKFP01014612.1:43888-61212 GCA_011057875.1 Pterocles orientalis | reverse complement strand
AGGGTCCCCACCTTTGGGCCCCTCGCAGCGATGCCAAGCTCCCTGGCAGCCGCAGCAGCGCTGGGAAGATGCCCCAGCTCTCGGGGCGATAACCAGCACCCCACCAGCACCCCCATCCCGCGTGCGTGGGGCCAGCGCTCACCATTCGCCATTCCTCCCCGCAGCTCGCTGCTGGCCCCTCTCCGCTCCCACAATCGTGGATGATTCGGTTCGTTAGGCTTTGGGGATGAGAGAGGCCAATTCCCTCCTCGGGGCTGACTTTTTTCCAGAGCAGAATTGTTGCTCTTCTCTCTCCATCGCTGCTCGGTCCAGGCTGGCGTGAGCCGTGGTCACGGGGCTCAGGGGACTTGGGCTGCTGGAGTGTCCTCTGCCCTTGCGTGACAGCCGGCGAGAATCACCCGAGCGATTCCGTTACATTTTCTGCGTCTGACAGCAGTTTGCAAGCAGGGTTTGGCAGCGCATCCTCCATTTTACAGGTGGGGAAACTGAGGGAGGAGATCAGGGGGTGAGGAGCAGGGCAGGGCGCTGATCCCAGGCTGATTTAGTGCCGTGGGCTCCGCTGGGAGATGTTCTCCCCCGAATTGGCTCCATTTGCACAGGGTGTTGCCAGAAATGCCGACAGCTCTCCCGACTTGGGTGCCTTCTCCGTTCCACTTGCAACTTCCATCCCTTTGCTGCAGCCCAGCGCTTCTGCTGATGGAGATTTCTGGCTGCCTCCTACTGCTCGTTTGCTCTGGGATGTGGGTTTATCATTTCATTGCAGGCACAAGCATCTCAGCCTTTCCCATTGGAGTTTCATCCCCAGCCTCATCCCTGGATCTGCAGTTAAAACCGAGAGATTTACGCTCGGGCGAAGGAATTTCGTTGCTGTTTTAAATGACAATTTATGTGCTTAATAAAAGATGAAAAATCCAAGCGTGAGCAATGCAACTGTTGTAGCTGGAGATGGATTTTGAAGAGGCTGGCGTGGGGAGGGGAGGGCGTGCTGGAGCAATCCACGTTTCATTTCAATTCCCCAGGATGAAAAGGTGATTCTGGCTCATTTGAACCTGGTCATTAAGCTGCTGTTTCTAAAGCATCGAGTCAATTAAGCGGCGTCCCCCCCGCCCTTGCTCCGCAGGCCTGCCTCGTTATTAATCAAGGGACAGGGGGAATTGCTTCATCCAGCCGGCTCGCGCTCCCGTCGCTGGGAGCTGAGTGCTGATCTGATTTTGTCTGATGGAAGATGCTTTCCTGCCTGCTGGCCAGGGTTAGAGAGGATTTTGGGGGGACTGAGTGCTGGCAATGCAGCAGGGGAGCCCAGGTCAGAGGGGGCTGCCTCATCCTTGTCCCCTCCCCAAGCCTCTCTCCAGCAGACCCCGTTATTGATGTCTCACCCCGTCCCCTTCACACCGTTATTGGGGAAACCAAGGCACAGACAAACGATTTGCCCTGGAAAAAGGAAAAGGCAGGTTGTGACCAAAGCCCAGGACCTGGGTTTTTTGCTCCGATTGCCCCCCCATCACCACCTCCTCCCAGTAGCTTCCTGCCCCTTTAGCATCACTTTGGGCTTTCACAAAAGGACAGGATGAGGATGCTGAGGTTAACAGCTCTGCTTCCCTGAGCCAGAGCCCCACGCGGGACATCGGTGAAGCCCATGGGGTTGTGTCCCCTGGTCTCTGATTAATTCAGACTGGCTTTAATACGAGCGTTAATCACAGAGAACCTTACGCCAGGAGAGGGGACAGGTTGGGCTGGGGCACACCCAGAGCCTGCTCCCTGCCAGGGGCCACGGTGTTTGGGGTGCTGAGGTGGCACCCAGTCCCCTCCTTAGGTCCTCTGGGCTTTACCCCACCTGTCATCATTGCCCCCAGTGCCTGTCCCTGGGCAAAATAGTTGTCATCGTCATTGGCCAACCCCTCAAATGATGGGGACCCAAAACTCACATCATTCCAAACTCTGCCTCTTGCTCAGCATCGGGACTGGGGACACAGTGGGGCCACCCGGGTCATGGCCGTCCCCCGTGAACAGGGGGGAACACAAGTGTCACCTTCTTGTCCCCAGCGTGGGGGGAAAAGCAGAGAAGGGCCCTGGGGCTGTTTGCTTTGGGGAGGGTCTCTGCTTTTGGAGGTGCTGTTCCGAGCAAGCCAGAGCTGGAAGCGTCTTAACAAGTTTTCCTGCTTTCTGGGGCATTTTCACACAGACTCAGCAAAAAGATTAAGAAAAAAAAGTAAAAAGAGAGAGAAAGAAATAAAAAAATCACAGCTGCTCTGGCACACGCTCAAAAAGCCAAAGAGTTTTTGGCTGAAACGTGCCAAGGGGAAAAAAAAATAAAAATCCCATAAACAGAGAGGTAAACTCCCTTTTGCCCCCGTTTGCCCTCCCGTGGGGGAGTGCAGGAGCTTTCCCTGCTGGACCCTGGGGCCAGGGCCTCTCCCTGCCTGTCGGGGGGCTGTGGCACCCCCCAGCGCTGCCGGACACGCTGGTCCCCTGCCAGCTCAAATGCAGCACTCCAGCACTGCCAGCTCTGATGACAGCCAGTGAGGTTTTTTTTTTCTTTCTTCCCCTCCTAACGATGCAGCAGTGGCAGCCATGCGATGACTCCAGACTCTTGGTGGCCATTAATTTTGACTAATGGAAACCTCGATTAACTCCTAGAAGGAGCCAGCCGGGTGGCTCACGGTTCACGAGGCGGATCCAGAAGGAGCCAGTGTTTGGCCCTGTGGGAATTGGGTGGCTGGAGGAGCTCACGACTGATGCTCCAAGGGCTCGGGGATGCCAGGAGCCAGTCCTTGCTTGGTGGGCTACCATCCCTGGGGCATGGCTGGAGGGCTACCATCCCTGGGGTGTGATTGGGGGGCAGCCCAGACACCCTCAGCCCCAAATACTCCAGGACCAGAGCCAGCCAGACCACGGGGACTGGGGACAGCACCGTCCCCAAGACTTGTGCCACTGGGATGGACGCTGCCGGAGCTGCGCCCTGCCCTGGGGTGTGCCATGGTCCCTTTTCCCTGGGTGTGGGATGGTTTGTGGGGCACAGGAGGGGTTTGTTCCCACCCCCATCCCCAAGATGTGCTGGTTGGAGGTTTTGCAGGGACCCAAACACGAGTGCAGAGTGACACCCCATGGCCGGAGGCAGCAAGGTGCCCTGGGGCCACCACCACACCTTGTCCCCTGCTTGGGCGTGAAGGGCATGAGGAGCCCCTCCATCCGCAGGTCCCAGCCTGGAGCCACCCTCTCCCAGGGACCTGCCGGGGTGGGACCCCACACTGCCCGGCTGCGGGGTCCAATGGTCTTACCACAGCTGGGTCCCCACTGACACCCCAAAACGCCGCCTCCCCTCACCGGGGTCATCCAGGCACGACCCTGTGCAGGCGGAGGGGCATGATCCCGGGTTTGGGGAGCATGCGGCAGGGTGCGAGCGGCATGCGTGACCTCCTCGGTCCTTTGTTCCCCTACAAAGGCCGGTTCCTCCAGCTCGCGCTGCCCTGACCCCGCTGTTCCTTGCGTCTGCGGTTTTGATCTGCTGCAGAGCGTGAACCCCTGCGGGAAGTCATCTCACCCTTGTATTTACCTACAAAGCACCGGACATATGCACCCGCTCCGCAAACACAGCCTGAGCCCATGACTAATCCCGGTTACTTTTAATAAATACTTGGTAACTACAATAGAAGTTTCTTTGGCCAAGTACCTGCTGTTCTGAGCTGTCCCCAGCAGGAACGCCATCAGGCAAAAGGTTTGAATCTGAGCAGGAAGGAGAGGGACCTTTCCCCTCACCGACTGCCGGGGCTTCGAGTGATGGCAGAGAGGAGGTGGCGGGAGCCGGTGCCCCCGGCTCAGCAACCCCTAAGTGAGCCCTTTGGCCACGGCTGGGTCGAGGTGTCCCTTCTGGCAGTGAAGTCAGGCCAAGGTGACAAGCTCCCGCAGCAGGAGGATTTCCCCCAATCCCCTTTTTAAGGGCTCAGTTTTGCAGAGCCACCGAACACCGATGCCAAGTGGCTTCAGCAGGAGATTCGCACGCTCAGCAGCCTGCAAAACCAGCACACTGATTTCCCTGTCCGAAGAAGGATAAAGCACATTCTCTCCGGTTCCCCAGCACAAGATGCATTTCCCCCACCTGGGATGGTGCTCGCGGTGGGGCTCAGCCCATCCCTGGTCCCCTTTGCAAGTCCATCTGTCTGCAGCCGCTTTGCTGGGAGGCAGGAGAGCTTGTACAGGAGCCAGGTCCCAACACCCGCCTGTGCTCACGGACCTGATTGCTGCCCAGCATGGAAGTGTGTGTCCTCCGGGTGCTGCGTGTGCTCTGGGTGCTGCGTGTGCTCGGGGTGCTGCGTGTGCTCGGGGTGCTGCGTGTGCTCTGGGTGCTGCGTGTGCTCTGGGTGCTGTGTGTGCTCCGGGTGCTGCGTGTGCTCTGGGTGCTGTGTGTGCTCTGGGTGCTGCGTGTGCTCTGGGTGCTGTGTGTGCTCCGGGTGCTGTGTGTGCTCTGGGTGCTGTGTGTGCTCCGGGTGCTGTGTGTGCTCTGGGTGCTGCGTGTGCTCTGGGTGCTGTGTGTGCTCTGGGTGCTGTGTGTGCTCTGGGTGCTGCGTGTGCTCTGGGTGCTGCGTGTGCTCCGGGTGCTGCGTGTGCTTTCCTCTGGCTGAGCCCCCCAGGACCTCACTCATGAGTGCGGGCAGGACAGGGAGGAGGGAATCTGGCAGCACCGATGCCACCACTGCCAGCAGAACCGGCCGAGACGTGGGCTGGGGTGTGCTTGAGCACCGTACAGCGTGGCCATCCCACTGCAGCCGGGCAGGAGCAGGGGTGATGGGCAGCACCAGCACACCCTTTTTCTGCCAGGTGCTGCCTGTTTTCTCTTCCTTGTGTGGCAGAGGGGGTGCTGGAAGGGACCAACATTACCTCTCCATCCCTGAACAAGTGCTGGGGTCATGCCAGAGCTGTGCCCGGTGGGATCCCAGCGCTCCCTGCTATCAGAGAGCTGGGGGCGGCCACTCTGCTGCCTACTCGCTCCCTCCCCGCTAGGAAATTGCTCCTGATGCAATTCAGCCCACATTTCCCCTCGCTCAGCTGCGCCGTGTGCGAAACGCGTTCGCCACCCCCGTCTCCCTCCCTCTGCGCGCGCCTCCTGCCTGCCTCTATCTGAGCACGGCATCGAATCCCTCCCGGCAGCTCCGAGATCATTTTCAAATCTCATTAGAGCTCCTTCGCAGGCAATTAGGATTCCAGGCGCTGTGGTGCCACGGACGGCAAACACACCATTTGCACCTGCTAGATGGAAACCATCCCCGGTACCTTCTCTCCCCCACGCCCCTGAGACCCCCACGTCTGTTTTCATGCAGACAGACCATGTTCTCCTCGCCTTAATTCATCGCCTCAAGCCACGGCTGGGTCTGCTCACAGCTCCGGGAGCTGCTGGTTCCCGGTGGGAGATGGGGCTGTTGCAGACGAGTCGTGGCAGTCCTGTCCCCAGCCAGGCTGAACAGAATGGCACGAGTGGAGCACATGGCACGGTGGCAATAAAAACCCCAAAGCCGTGCCCGTCTCTGCTGCAGGATGGTCCTCGCCCTGGTTCCGTGTGGGGATGCTGCAGGTACGCAGCGTGCTCGCGGGATGCAAGCATTGGGGACTACCGGCCAGCGTGGGCAGGAGGGACACCACCACGCGGGCTGGGGAGCCAGGGGCTGCCGGGGCCATCGGTTGGGAGATGTGAAGTAACTCCCCCAGTCCCAGTTCCTGTCTTTTGCTGCTCTGCTGAGTCCAGTACACAGGGTTCTGCTTTTTTTGGCTTCCTAGTTTTGCTCCACATCCTCCGAGCGGGGTGGGAGCCGTTATGTTGAACGATAAGACAAGTTATGCCGGTATGCAGTGATGGTAGAGCTGATTCATAAGCCAGGTGGGTCTACAAGGTCTAATTTGGGATGGGAGATAGCTCATGAATTCTTTAGCAACCAGGAAGACTTGGGAAATTAAATTTTCTTTGACGAGCACAGCGTTACCTGCCAGCTTAATACCCATCCAAGCGCTGGGCTTCTGCAGCACAGAGAGGAGAGGCTGTCAGGGACAGGAAATAGGTTTTTATAGAGTCCCAGAACGGTTTGGGCTGGAAGGGATCTTAAAGCCCACCCAGTGCCACCCCCTGCCATGGGCAGGGACACCTCCCACTAGCCCAGGTTGCCCAAAGCCTCATCCAGCCTGGCCTTGAACCCCTCCAGGGATGGGGCATCCACAGCTTCTCTGGGCACCCTGGGCCACTGCCTCACCACTTTTTTCTTTCAAAGAGGAAATGTTTTAATAGGAAACGGCTTCAAATTTGGTGTTGGTCTCCAGGGACCAACACCAGTGTGAGGATGGCAGTTTCTCCCCCAGGGAATCCAGCTGTGTCCAGCTGTTGAGAGTCTCTTCTGGCTCACGCATGAAGCTCTGCAGTGCTGGCTGAGTTTCACCTGCCGGAACAACCCTCATCCCTTCTGCCCACCGCGGGGACCAGGACTGGGTGCCGGGGTGCTCTGGCTGCCCTGGTGCCGAGTGATGCTTTGGGGAGGGCTTGAAGTGACTTCTCCAGCTCCGACACCATGGGAATCAGCTCCATTGCTCAAGGCTGCCTGCAGCCCCGCAGGTAATTCCAGCCCCACCGGCAGCCTCACCTGGGCACGAGTGTCTCGGAGGCTGGAGGAGAAAGGCGCTCAGCTGTTGGTAATGCAGTGTTGGGGCCTGTGCAGTCAGGGCTGGGGCTCCCGGGGTAGGGGACTGGCAGGGAGAGGGGCTGCGGGAGCATTTTGGGGAGCATCAGTGCTGGAGGTAAGAACTGATGCTGCACCTGGCGCTCAGCCAGCGTTATTAGTGTCTCGCTTTTTCAGGCAACAAATCCACCCACATCCTCAATGGAAGGAAAAACTGTTTGGAAACAAGCCCGCTACCTGGCACCGGGATCCAGAGACGTTTGTCACCCTGCACCTCCCTGCCCAAAGGCATCTCGCACCATGGTGTCAGCAGGAGAGGGGCAGACGTGCCCAAGGGACCACAGCTCCACCATCCCGTCCCCCTTCCCTGCTCATCACACCAGCGCCAGCTCTCTGCACCTTGCAGCACTTAGTGGGCAAGATGGGGCGAGATCACTGCACCCTGCCTCGCACAATGAATTATTAATCCAGCGTTAGACAGGTTGGACTGTTCAATCTTCCCCACCAGCCATCCCTGGCTGTCCCCCAGCATGCAGAGACTTCACCGAGCGCTTGAGCATCCCGCAGAGGGAGGGAGGAGGACGGGCAGCTCCCGGCTGCAGGCTGGCACAGCTCCACCTCACCTCTCCGGTGGCAGCTCCGGCCACCCCCGTGCCCCCGGCACAGCTCTCTCCTGTCACTCTGCATTTGTGTCCCCGCTGCCCTGCCCAGCCAGCCTCCTTGGCAGCGGGATAATTCGGGCTGCAGGCAAAGGGAAGCTGTCACCGACTTTGCATTCGCCCAAGCCACGGGCTCTGGTGGTGTCTCCTAAGCAGCTTAAATTTGGATCCCAGGCGGGGCAGCCCCATGCTGCTGGGAGGCAGAAAAGGAGGCTGTGGGTTTCTCCGAGACTGGGAACCAGGAAGAATTTTTTTTTGTGATGTTGGGGGTGAGGCAGTGGCCCAGGGTGCCCAGAGAAGCTGTGGATGCCCCATCCCTGGAGGGGTTCAAGGCCAGGCTGGATTAGGCTTTGGGCAACCTGGGCTAATGGGAGGTGTCCCTGCCCATGGCAGGGGGCGGCACTGGGGGGGCTTTAAGGTCCCTTTCCAAACTCTTCTATGAGTAGCAAGAACCTGATCCTTCACTCAGACTCAGGTGCAAAGACGCTGATGAGCTGTGTACTGGGGGCCACCACACACACCCAGGGCTGTGAAGGGACAGGCTTTGGGGGGAGTGACATCCCCCCTCAGACCATGTGAGCCTGAAGGACACATCCACGTTGGCCCATGGCTGATGACACTGAGCCAAGCTGTTCCTGCTCCACCTCGGTGGCTCCCCGTGGACAACACAGCCTTGCCCAACCCTGTCCCTTCCCATAACAGATCTCACCAAGGCTCCATCCTGCATGTGCTGGAAGCCCCCAAATATATTTCGTTGGTGCAAAGGAGAGGAAGAGGTTGGGATGAGCCAGGAGCAGAGGTGCACTACAGCTTAAGCGAACACCCAAGGAAGCATCTCAAAAGTTGTCTGACAAAAACTACTAAAGCTTTATCAAACTTTAGGAGTAACGATAGTCCATCACACCACTGCTGTCATTAATCCCTGGTAATTGTTTCTATAATTAAAAGCCCCATTGTGTCTTGTCTCTCCAATATGATTTATCAGCTAGGGAGCAGCGTTGCATGAATGATGCACAGCTGGTGGGAGGACACCTGCCTGGGGGCTGCTTGCATTTAAAAGAAACTAATATCTTGCAGCATCTTAAACAAAATATGGATAAATACAGCGAGTAGAGTGCATGGATGAAGCTAATCGGACCCGAAAATTACTCTCCTTTCTTGTGTGAGTCACACCCCTAATGTATGTGCATATTAACACTTGCAGCACGCTCTCCTTCCCATCTTCGTTTTCAGGAGCTTTCACGGGGGTTTAGCTAGAAGGACACACACCCCAGCTGCTGTGGGAGAGGTGCAGCTCCTTTCCCAGCTCAACTGAACACGGCTATTATCACGGGGGGTCTGGCCTGCTGGATTTCAGGACTTTTCCATCACTCTGCTCACTGTGACATGCAATAAGTCTCGGGGCTTCAGCTTTCCATCTCCCAGCTGGACATCAGCCCAGTCGTGGCATCCAGTATAGCACCGGTTTCTCCATGCCACCCAGCTGCGACCAATGGCTTGGCTCCCGTTCAAGGCACCACAACAAGGGCAGCAGAACAAATATTGGCTCAAGACCTTTGGAAACATCGACGTTCAGAGTATACACAAGCCCAAAATATCTGACCTGGAGATTGTGCACCTCCGAGGTGCTGGCTCCATTTCCAGTGGCACCAGTAATGGCCGGGAGCGCTCTGTCACTGGTGTGAGCATCTGCTCCCAGTTACACACTCGGATGCTGTTCTCCTCACACCGAGGGGGCTGTGTGCCCATCTCAGGGCTACAACACAGCTTAGTTGGTTCAAGGCATCCTTGGACTCTCGGATTCAGACAAACCATGGTGGTCAGCCCTGAGGAAAAGCCCCCCCCAGCAACTGTGACACCCCCAAAGGGCAACGCAAGGCAGCCTGGCTGGGTCCCGCCGTGCACATCCCTGGGTGAAGCAGAGCCAGCCCCCAACCCTGCCTCCAAACCACTGGGTCCAGCTGGGACCACGCGTATCCCCAGAAAAGGCACAAATTAATTCCCCTGGACCTGGTGCCTTATCCTGCAACAACGATGCCCAGAGCTTTGAGAGGAGCAGGTATGGGGACTGTTGTTTGTCTCTTGCCCATCCAGACGTGCAGCTGCAACACCAGCTGTGAAACCTGGTTTTAGGGCGGCTCCAGCACTTCAACACTGCACCGTGGAGGAGCCAGATCCTCAACCCATGCTCTCAGCACCGCCTGGAGCTTGTGCCACATTCACCAGGGACAAACTCTCCCTCGTTCCTGCTGCTGTTGCGGGGTGAAGCTAAACTGGGATTATCGCTGCAAGCTGCCAGGAGCTGCAGGCAGGAGCCTCGTGTGGATGACGGCACCAAGCATCCGCCTGCAGCCGCTGAGGGTTGGCATCTCCTGCGGCAGCTGAGCGAGACGGACAGAGGGAACCCTCAAATTACCCGTGAGGAAGGATGTTACCAGGCCACGAGGGCTCCTGATGATTTTTGGGAGCTGCAGCACCAGCTGCCTGCTCCTCTTGCTGGATACTGGATTTGCTGGGACCGTGCCAGGCACAGCACCACAGCCCAGCATCTCCCGGGGTTCACAAGCTCCCACTTTGCTTCTCCCCCTAGTGGGGTCCCTCCAAGAGCAGCCGTGCACAGAAGCTGTTGCTGGGCTGGAAGGGGCAGGGGGTGGGTTCAGGGGGTGCTCGGTGCCTGTCTCTCGCTGCTAGAGTGGTGTAATAACCAGTTCTGAGGGGACCAGGAGATGGAACGGGAAAGAGAAGCCCGGTTGGAAAAGCTGCGATTCCCTGTTTTCCCAAATTAGAGGAAAACATTTTTGTTATAAAAGTTATGACCCATAAAGATGATCTAGCTGGAAATGAATGTTTTGACTCCCTGGTATTTGAATGCATGTGATAGGAAAGGAACGTCTCCTGTAATTTTAAAAATTACCCTTCACATTATTTCCAGTGTGCCAGGGCAGCACGTCCCCCCTCCCAGCACCCAGCCATGGGAGAAGCCCAGCAGTCACCCCTAAAAGACAAACAGGAACAAATTTTCTCTCCTCCTTGTTGTAAAGAGCAAAACGCTCCTTCCAGCCCTGGATCAAGGTTGGAACAGGGCTTCTGACCCTCTCGTTTCCCAGCTTTGAGCTGCTGACAGCGACGGCGTTTGTCACAGAGCTGCTCTGCGGGAGGCGAACGCTGCTCTGCCCGTCAGCCCCATTACCCGCAGCTCACCCCTCCGCCACGCACAGCCTGGCAGAGACATTTCTCCATCCTAATTAAACTCCGTCCAGGGCGCAGAGCCAGCAGCCCGAGGAGCAGAGGATGCTGACGCCCGCCGGCCCCTTTCCCTGCCCATGGGGCTGCTCCTGCATCGCCCCAGCCCCCAGCACTCCCAGTGACAGAGCCGAGGTAACCTGCCCCGGCTCCTAATTAGATTTGCTCATGCTAATTACTACCATTTTTGCCTCAATTAAGCCAATTGTTTGCCATGCAACTCCCTCATCACAGCTCTAGCCCAGAGCCCTTTGCAGGATGCTTGGTCCACGTGTCCTCTGGGGTCCCTGGAGGTTGGGGGTCACCTTTGCTCCCCCCTTTGCTCCCTCAAGGGCCACGCTTGTCTCTTCATCCCCTGCCACCTCATTAACCCCTCAGTTTCTCTCCCTCTCCCCATTACCCCTCCTCTCACAGCACCTGGTTTGCTCCTCCGTGGCCCCCTCCAAGGAGGTGGCACTGGCCCTGGTGTCACCCACAAAGCCACCGAGACTAACTGGACCCCAGGGCTCGGGAAGGTGCAGACCTTGGTCCCAGAGCCCGCATGGTTCCCACTGTCCCAACCCCTCTGCTCTGCAGGAGGGGGCCAGGAAACAGCAGCGACTGGAGATCTCCGGGGTGGGGAAGGGCAGACGGAGGGAACCCACTCCTCCAGCAAACCCTCCCCTACAGCCTCGACACCCACTGCTGACCACGGCCACCCCCCTGCCCAGCTCCTGGCACGCAGGGAAGAGTGAAAAGGGATGACACAGGAGCCAGGCACACAGCAGGGACTCAGGCAGACACATCCCACATCCCCTCTTGGGCCTTTTCCCAGACCAGAGGATGCCAAGGAGGACTCTGAGCATCTCCATCCAACCAGAGTTCATGACCCACTCTGTCAGGCTGCTCCTCGCACGGTCCAACTCCAAACTGAGCCAGGCTGTAGCCGCCCTGCGTGGCCTGGGGCACACCCTGTGCTTCACCTCCCCAAAAGAAGGGGTGGCAAAAAGCCACGAACCAGGACAGGGAAGAAGAGGGACAACGGAGAGGAAGGGAAGAGATGCTCAAAGTTGCTGAGCACTGTCTTGCCTTTTGGCAGAAGGACAGACTCTCCCAGCACCCCCATGCTCTCAGTCCCCCCACTCCACCCAGCTGTAAAGAGGGGCAAAGTCCTCAAAAAGCGCCAGGTACTGTAATGTCACATCCTGGCGAGCAGGCTGGCTGCAGCACCACCGAAACGCACCAAGCAGCCTTTCAGCCACGACTGTATTTCCAGGCTGTACGAGCCTTATCCTTCTGCGGCTGGATGAAGCCTGAGCACGCTCACTCACAGCCCTGCAGAACCCCGCACCCCCAGCAGCGGTGACAGCCACCAAGCCACCAGCAGCCACCGCTGCATCCAGACACCTCCCAGACGATCAGCCGCCTCCAGGCTGAGCCTTCGCACACCGGCAGCAGCGTGACCATCAGCTCCCGACAGTACAAACACGCACCACCTACTTACTGGGGCTGGATTCAAGGTGATGACCTTGGGATAAAGCAGCTCTGCAGCCAGTTCTCACTCCACCAAGCCATTTATTTCCACCATGCTTGTCTGAGGAGGTCTCTTCTTCCTAAAGCAGGGCTGAAGGCTCCGGGAAGGTTTGGGCATGCCTCTCATTGCAGACAGGTGTGCACAGAATTAATTTGCAGGTGAGCTCAAAGAGCCAGTTTTAGTGCTGGTTGCTTCCTTCACTACATTTTGAGGCAGAATCATTCTGCAGCCTGGCACCCAGACAATGAACAAAGCCTCCTCTTTATCTCCATATCCAGTGCTACTAAAGCTCAGGAGCAAGCAGGAAAAGCCTGCATAGATTTCAGAAAAAGCCCTTACCTAGCTACATGCCACTGAAGGATGTTTTATTAATCTCTGCTTTGAAAACACCGGCTGCAGAGAACGGGAGAGCCATTAAACAAACAAGGAACAGCTGAATTAATGCAGAGCCCAATATAATACCCGTGAGCTGCACTATCAGCTCCTCTATCAATCTTAAGAAAAATCTTGCTCTTATTCAGCAGTAATGAAACCAGTGCTATTGTGGCTGCAGACAATGCCAGGTAAGAGGCATGCCTGCATTTAAAGAGACACAGCCGTGGGGAAGGAGGGTGAGCAACTTCAGAAATACTTCAGCTTTGTGACTCAGGACTGTTCTGCACATCGATGGTGCACAAATAACTGGTTTAACCTGGGAGAAAAAATGGCTCTGCCCAGTCCAAGACATGCCCCACTGAAGCAGAGGTGCAAGGAGCCAGCACCAGGTCTCTGGCCAGAGCTGGATGGGGAAAGCTTTAGACTGCTGCCAGGGAGGGGTTTGATGGCTTCAGCCTGCGGAGAGGCGTCCTGACCTGGCCACTCAAAGTGCGAGCATTTCTTCCTTTAAATGGTTCCTCCCGGCGTGAGCAGCCCTTTGCATGATCACTGCAGCCCAGCAGGAAGAGCTGCACAGAGCACAACGTGCCCCAGAGCTGCTTTCAACAGAAGAAACAATCTTTAATTAGGAAGACATTAGCATCCCTGATCACAGCAGGGTCTGCGAGCAAGGACACCTCTGTCCTCCTTACTGCCCTGCCTTTGAACTCCCCAGAATTTAACTCCCACTCTTTCTTGCAGCCCATACGAAATGGGAGACAAGAACAAAACCTTGGGGCATCTCAACACCTCCCTCCTTTCAGAGCTGGGATGGATTTCTACCCTCCTTCAGAGGCTTTGCCCATGTCAGGGGTGCTGCTGTGCTGGCCTGGCTCATCCAGGTTAAACCTGCCCCAGAGCTCAGCTTGTTCAGCACAACAGCCCTGCTGCAGGATGTCTCAGTTATTTTTAACAGTTGGAGCATTGTTAGCCCAGGCTGATACACAGCTCAAGGCAGCTGTGCCACCAGACACAGCCTCCAGGCAAGCCTGGAGCGAGGGAGCCAAACCCCTGGAGCTGTTCCCATCTTTACACGCACATTTGGAGGAGTTACTCCTCTGTGCAGCCTTAGATACGATGACTTGTCCCAGGCAACAGATGGAGCGTTGGCCAATCTCGAATTGCTCCAGAGCTCTGGGTTGCATCCTATTCACGTACATTCTGATCCTGACCTGCCTTTCCAGGCCCTGAATCATCCTTTACTCAACTCTCACACTGAACCAGGGTCCTCTGTAGGACCCAAGCAGAGGGAGAAGGCTCCAGGCAGAAACTCTCGGGTATAAAGCAGCCAGATACCAGGCTGAACACCTACAAGTGTTCACTGAGCAACACGCACTCCAGGTGAACTTGATCAGTTCATCCCAAGGGCAGGCACCCACTACCTCCTGTATTTCTGGACATGGGGAGGGATGTTCTTCTGAGGCACCCATCCCGCCCCTCTGCACCCACCCCTGGGGTGTCTGGGGACCAGTCGGTGTGGCCATGCCCAGGTACAATCCTATGGGAACTCAGCCTGAGCCTGCAGCATCAGTCCCTGCACCCCTCTCATCACATATTTCAGTGTTCCCAAAGTCAGCACAACCCCAGGAGCCATGAAGAGCCTCTCCCTGGGAAGGATGGAGGGTCCCATGGGCAGCCCCATATCCTGGGCTCCCAGCAGCAGTAAGTCCATGCCATCTGGTGCACAGGCAGAACCTGCCAGCTCCAGGTACTGAAAGCCAATTGCACCCCAATTCACATGAAAAACAGGGTAACTTTATTACAAAGTGTTAAAAAACATCAGAGCATTTAACTGGACAGCTTACTCAAGGACACAGCCTCCCCACAGAACCAGACACTTGGCAGCCGCAGCAGAGGTCCAGGTTCACAGGTCAGGGTTCCTGCTTATCCTAGAAAACAAGAGATTTTACCCTGACATTGACCCGCCAGCGCTGGCACTGGGGGGTGAGCTGCTGAGTGCAAACCAACCCGCTCCACACCTCCGCTCACCCTCAGATTCCCAGCAAGCCAGGCAGCTGAGCACCAGCTCCAAGGGAATGGGGAGGGTATCCACCAGCGCTTTGGCAACAGAGGGGTCTAGAGCAGCAAAGGGCCTCGTGCAGAGCTGCTAGTGATGAAGACCCTCCCATAAACCCTCCCCATTTTAAAGTGGGAGATATCTGGGCCAGTGAGTCACAAAGGGCTGATGGTGACCTGCTGGTGGCAGCCCTAGGTACCAGCACAAGATGCTCAGCTGGTGTCTGGCTGCCCTGTCACTGCCATTTACAAATATACCCACAACCGGGTCTGCAGCCAGCACCGGGCACATCCACTCACCTGGAGATCCGAGCGCTCCTTCAGCATAACGGTCCCATCCTGCTCTTCAGGCTCCAGGTCTGCGTCGGTGTCATTGTGGGACATGTACTCCTCGCTATCTGTTTCAGTGTCTGAGGGCTGGGGAGGAAGGAGTCAATCTGAGGAACAGCACTGGGAGCCAAGGGTGACAGAGGTGCTGCTTTACAGGGACATCAACCAAAGGGAAGCTCCAGTGTTACAGGATGAGCGGGGCACCCCACACCTTTCAGACACCAGGGATGTCTAAGGGCTCCTTGGACAGCCAGCAGTGAGCATATAACAAAGGAAAACTCTTTGCAGCTCCCTGCAGAATCCTCTGCAGCAACACTCCCAGCCTACCAGGAGTGCACAGAGGGTCAACACCATCATCTCCAAATTGCTTGGCCCCTGAGGGACAACCCTGCTCAGCAGCCAGGACGTCATACCTCGTATGTGACGTCTTCAGAGTCATCCTCCGGCAGGTCCTCCTGCAGCACCACCAGCCAGGACTCCTGCTCCTCCAGGGATAACTCATCCCACTTCCTCTTGTTTGCTTTGTGACGTGGGCTGATCAGAGCTTCTCGGATCTCTGCAGGGATTTACAGGAGGCACCATCACAACACACGCAGGAGGAATTTGTGCATCTGTGTGTTTCCCAGCTTTCTACCCAGCACAGGAGCTCCAGACCTAGTGTGTTTTAATGTCCTGGTGCATGTTTCTTCAATGCAAAGCCTTCAAGCGCCCCTGGAGGCCACAGCTCTTACCCTTGGGCATGTTGCTCCGGCCCCAGTCTGCTGGCAGGTAGCCCAGGAGGTTCTGGATCCTGATGGGGACAACGGAGAGGAGGAGGCGTGTTAGTCTCCCCCGACGCTTCTTGGCAAGTAGCCTGGGCCTGGTGGGAGACTGTGCGGGGGAGACTTTGCTGATAATGGTGCCCACAGGGACCACAAATCCAACCCAGATGGATGCTCTCTGCAGGATCTTCAGCTGCAAACGAGAGAGAGCTACATCAGGTCGCATGAGATCTTCCAGCTCTTTAAAGTCCTCAGTGAGACTCAAACCCTGCTCTGTCCCAGCGCGGAGCTGAGCCTAGGAGCAGCTTCAGCCAGGTGAGACAGGACCAGTTGGACTGTACCTTGTCTCCAAGGACCTCCCCTCTCTCCTGGCCCAGAGAAGAGGAGAAACACAAATGCTGCAACAGCCGTTAGCAGAAGGGGAGCAAGGCAACACCAAGCCAGGCAGAGGGCAAAAGCTAGGATGGGCAGGAAAGCAGAGGGCAAGGACAAGCTGGGCACAAGGAAAAGACAGAAAAAAGAGAAAACATCTGGCAGAGAAACCAAAGGAATTGGCACTCTTAAGGTTTTATCACCCCATCCCCTGGCCTCAAACTTCTCCAGCAGCAGGAACATCACCTACCAGGTACTTGACAAAACTCATCTGAAGGAACCAGGACAGGAACCTGTTAGAGGAGGAGGACGACTCATCACAGGGAACCAGCCTTCCCTAGACAAAGAGAGAAAGATCAGACACCCTCCACGCCAGCTCTGACAGCATCCCCAGCAGAAACAACCCCTTTGGCACCTGGAAGGTCTCTACCTGCTCTGGGCTGGTACATGGCATTAGTTGCTGCTCCATGAAGCCCAAGAGCCTAGACCAGACAGAAACCTGGCTTAGCCCAGTCTGCAGCCCTCAGGCTACTTGTAGCTACTGGCCCAGCTGCTCCTCGTTGTGCTAACGAGCTGCCAGCCTCCCTGATCAGTGGGGCAGCCCCATGCCCTCCCATGGGGTTGCCCTGGTAGCAGCACTGGTGCCTTGCTTAAGGGCCGATGGCTCCCAATTAGGTTTTTTTTTTTTTTTCTCTTCTCTCAATTTGAGGTGCCTGTCTCCTTCTAGGGGCTGTAGCTTGCCAAGACTCTGCTGTGGACTATCTCCCCTCACTCTGTGCTGATGAAAACAGCTGAGGGTGATGACATGTCAGCAAACCTGTCCTGCTGAACCCCCGGTTGATGGGAGAAGCTGGATCTCATCGGGGGGGACCCCTCAACATCCCTCCCAGTCCATGCCCTCCCCTTGCTCCCACACTGGGGGGAAGCTGGGGCTGGGATTAGCTTTAATCAATAAAGATGAAGAGAGCAAGGCTGGTTCGTTTGAAACCGCAGCCTGATTTAATTAGCCAGCAGCTCTGTGCGCACGTGAACACACAAACATACACACCCCCCTTCGTAAAACGGGCTGAGCAGAGACGGGACCCGTACCCAGCACTGCCACTGGCCACACATTTGGGGGACAGGTCAAAGAATCCCAGAATCCCAGAATGGTTTGGGTGGAAGGGACCTTAAAGCCCCCCCAGTGCCACCCCCTGCCATGGGCAGGGACACCTCCCACTAGCCCAGGTTGCCCAAAGCCTCATCCAGCCTGGCCTTGAACCCCTCCAGGGATGGGGCATCCACAGCTTCTCTGGGCACCCTGGGCCACTGCCTCACCCCCCGCACAGGAAAACATTTCTTCCTCACATCTCATCTCCAT
>WKFP01014612.1:18014-43572 GCA_011057875.1 Pterocles orientalis | reverse complement strand
CAGCCCTAGTGACAGCAGCGATGGGAGGAGGGACGTGGGGGCCCCAGTGATTGAAATTGCCGATTTCTCCCGGTAATTGCGTGGGCTGAGGCAGAGATTTTCCTGATGGGAGTTTTGCTAGACAGAGCTGAAGTGTTTGTCTCCCGCTCTCAGCTCCGGCTGCCCCTTCCGCTCAGCTCCACCTGATGCCCACGGACGGTGACTCATCCTGCACAGGCCACCACTCGCTCCCTGCGCTGGTTCCCGAGCATCGCAGCCCCGGCTCGCACCACTCATCCTGCTCTTCCCTCCGTGCCCCCCCTCTCCTGTCTCGAGCCAGCTTGTGCCACGTGAGCAGGAGCAGAGGTTGGGGACAAGTGTCTCCTCGCCTGTCCCCCTCCGTCTGTCTCCCGCGTGCCCGGGCGGGTGACGAATTGCTGCTGGTCCGGAGGGAGCAGGTGCAGGGACCTGGCAGCCATCGTCACAGCGCGTCAGCACCCAGAGAGCAATCAGAGCGGGCTGCAGAGATAAATACTTGGTGCTGCTCCAGAGAGAGCTGTCAGTCCCGCCATGTCGCTCTGGGAGGGGATGCTCTGTACCCGCACGCTCCAGGGTGAGAGCTCCAGGGACATCTTCCTCTACGTGTTGACCCCCGACCGCATCCCGCAGTTTACTATCCCCTCTCTGGACATCCACGAGAGGCACAGGAGCTCAGGCAAGAAGGGGTGGGTGATGGGGACAGCTCGGAGGAGCGGCTTGGACCCGGCAGTGGAGGATGAGCACGATGTGCCCGGCTCCAGCTCATCCTGCTCGACCGCCGGGCTCACTGTCCCTGCGCAGCCTGCGCCAGACCCCACTGCTCGGGCTGCTCTGTCCCTGTCCCATCTCCCCAGGGTCACCACCCCGTATGGCTTTGTCACCCTGGGACAGAGCCCACAGGTCACCGGTGAGGAGGCGTTTTTTCACTCAGGATCAGGCTACCCTCGAGGTCGTGCTGCTGGGATACATCCTGGCTGGCAGGAGGAGCGGGGATGCTGCAGACACCCCGGGATGCCTGGTGCTGGGGGAGGTGGATGCGCCAGGATGGGTGGAGGCCTGGGGGACTGCAAGCAGCCAAGTCCCAAAACCTCTGGTCACAAGGACAGTGGAGGCAGCCAGGCCTGCAGGACTCCAGCGGGTCTTCCCCTGCCCAGCACACTCAGAGACACCCAGATAAGGGATGTGCTGGAAAGCAAAGAGGCAGAGAAGAGAGAGAGGAGGCTCCTGGAGGGGGGCTATCGGAGGAGCAGCTCCAGCCCCAAGCTCCCTGCTGGGGTGCCCAGGAAGAACTTGCTCCAGAGGATCCTCAGGAGGCACCTCGCCCACCCTCTGCAGCTCAAGCCCACGCATTTCACTCTCCACTGATCTTGCAAAGCAGCTCCGAGAAACAGAGGATCCCTAAAGACTTGCAAAAAAGAGACACTCTGCAAATGCTTCAGACTGCCAAGAAGCCAGGCTCAAACACGAGGACATCAGACATGTCACCGTACCGGGAGGAAAAGCTTTCACATGGCATCGCCCTGGGCTGGGCATCGGGAGGGCTCTGCAGCAGGACACCCCGCGGGGCAGGACCGGCTGCAGGAGGGGTGGTCCCGGGGGGCTGCAGGTTTGTAACCATCCGGTGTCTGAATAAAAGGGAAAATATTTCAACTGAGCGGTGCAGCTCTCTTTTTTTCTTGCCTGTCCCAGCAGTTGGGTATCGATAGGATATTTCAGCGCACCCCACACTCCCTCCCACTGTGCCCCCAGACTCAGCAGCTCCAGGTGAGAGCAGGTTGGGCTGAAACTGCTGAAATACAGAGAAAGAGACTGTCCAAGCCCCCCAGGATATGAGTTTCAGCAGTCTAGGAGAGGAAAGCAATGATCACATCTACTTTACAGCCGGTTTCCAGCTTTGTGGCTGTAGGTGGGATGTTCACACGTGTCAGCGCCCCTCTCCCAGCCAGGACACAGCAGCTTTCCTGAAATAGTTCCTCCACACTGGTCCTCAGGGTACAGTTGCCAACTGTTCTTAACCAGCCGAGATAAAGCAAGTTTCACATTGTTGGCCACGCTCCCATAAATTGCTTTTTGCTTTTATTGAAAAGCAGAACCTGCAATGCAAGAATTAAAGCGTTTGCTGTCAGCAGTGTTTCGGGGCTAATGGAGCGGAGCCTCCTGGGTCAGCAGTGCTGGGCTGCTGCCATGTTCACTTCAGGGCTCTTAATTCTCGGTGAGGATCCCTGAGAAGTGGAACTGGGAGCATTGGTCCCAGGCTGGGCAGGCAGCTGGACTGCACCTCCAGGTACTGGGAATCATCCCAGGTCCCTGCAACGAGACCTCGTGGAGCAGGCAGAGCTCTGGTTTTGCATCAGGGCCATTAACAGGGAGTTTATTGACTCTGTTTGATTCCCGTTCCTGCTGGGCTGGCTGTGCGACCAGGGACGTGTCTTGCTTTAATTCTGTGGGTTGGTTTCCCCCGTCTCTTCAGTCTAGTTCGACTATAAGCCCTTTGCTGGAACTTCCACTTACAAGGGAGCATTGCTCAGGGTGTCTGAGCACCACCCAGCAACAAGGATGATGCAAGAAGCAAAAACCGGGGCTCCAGAGTCCTTGTTCTCCTCCAGAAGATGCTGCATGTAAGCAGCAGTACCCAGAGGACTTCAGCGTTGGCGTGAAAGGAAGGTGGGAGCTGTTCACAGTGCAAATCCCAGACTTCTCCAGGAGTATGTCCCTCCTGCGCGGCTCATGGCACGGGTATGAACAACTCTTCACCCAGCAGAGAAGAATGTGGCAGCCAGGGCTGCTAGAAAGGGAGCGGGATCAGTTACACGACAGAAAATCTGCTCAATGGTTATGATAAGTAGTGCTGTCACCATGAAGAGAGTCAGGGAGTAAGGCTTCTGAAAATTTAAATTGATCTCCAGCTCCTGAGGGCATCATCTGTGTTCAGCACTCAGGGCTGAGAGGGCAGATTGAGTTACCAGAGATTAATAAACGAGCGGTTATCAGTTACTCGAGTTGTGATATCTGAACATGTTCGTGCTCCAAGCTGACAGGCAAATGTGAATTAAGCCATGCTCCTGGAAACCTCTCTCCTTTTTCTTTTGATGCTTAAACGGCCTCATCATCGTCCAAGGAAAGCATGGGGACAAATCCTCGATGGCAGCTGGCTGAGATGGTGAGCCTGCTGTGTTTAGCAATTAAACCTGGAGTCCTTGGTTTTACTCCCTGCTTGGTGACCTTCCTGAGCTCCCAGAAATCTTTCTGTACCCCTTACCTTGTCTACAAAATAGGAAGAAATCTGCTCTGCTTCACCGGTGGATTGCAGGGCTCCATTCGTCCTTGTTCACAAGACATCTCTGCTGCCCTTGGCAGGATTTCCCAAGGGGAGAAATATTACAATACGTCATCACAGCCTGCCGCGGTGCAGGACTCATTTCCTGTGGCTGTGCCAGCGTTGGGATTATCAACCTGGACAGAATCACAAATTAAAGGTTGGTTTAGAACGGTTGCGGCGAGGATGGCTGCGTGGCAGGTGCGGGGCTGGGGCTGAGCTGGGAAGGAAACGTCAGTTCCCTGCAGGGCAGCAAAGGTGCTCTGTGGTGAAGCTGTGCCTCTGCCATTCTGCTGGCTGCCGGGTCACGGCTCGAGGCATCTCTCCAGGCTGTGAAGTGAGAAGGACGATATCTCCCATTGGAGTGAGGTGCCTCTGAGATTTACAGGATGCCCTTTCCCTGCAAATCCCACGCCAGGCAGCGAGGATGTTATAACAGGAGACATCCCTGATGTGGCAAGATAAATAGTCGTTATCAGCAACTGATTATTCTGCCCGAGCCTGGTACATTTTCTAAATGTTGGGTTTTTTTTTGTCTGACTCAGAATTTTGTTCCAGCCTCCTGCAGGTACAGCCAGCAGAAAAGCTCGGGGCTAATTATCCACTCTTAATCCCACGTACAGTGGTTTCAGCAGCACTAACTTGGCTGGAAGTAGGTGGAATCAGAAAAGCAACCGGTTCAAATCCCCCGAGCACGAGGGGCTGGACTGAGGACAGCTCTCTAAATCCTCTGCAGCCAGCGACTTCCCCAGTGTCCTCCCGCAGGTCTCCACTGCTGCAGCCGGGGAGCCGGGCGCTGCCTCCCCACTGTGTCGGTGCCTCCTCCAGCCCCAGCCCCAGCCAGGACTCCCTCCGGTGATCCATGATCCCTTTTGTCCTCCACTGGGTAGATATCAAGAGTATTTCCCAACGCCTCATTCCTGCAAACTATATAACGAAAAACAACCATACCTTCCCTTTGATCTTAGTGGATCTAGTGGATCACTCAGGGCCTCTCTGGCAGCGTTATCATCAGCATCTCCAGCATTTCCCCTGCAATCGATGGAAAACACGATATCTCCCTTTTCTTTCCCAACAAGCCCAGCTTCCCGCTGGCCAGGCTGCTGCAATCGCCGGTCACAGCGGCACCAGAGCCTGGCACCCTCCCGGTGGGCAGAGACCCCCAGGGGGATGCCGATCTCTCGCTGTTGACAACCCGGGGTGCAGCCAGCGTCACCTGGTGCATGAGGAGGGCTCTTGGCCACGCTGGGCACGGAGAGCTGTCGGTGTCGTAGAGTCCGGTCCCTAACCAGCAGCACCGGGAGTCAAATGGGAACGAGGGACATTTCTGCGGGTGATTTTTATGCAAAGGAGCGCCTGGCCTTCCCGAGATCGATAGTGAGCCTCTGTCTTTGCCAAGAATTTTATAGTCAGCGTCCGTGCCTGCCGGGTGAGATAAACCCCTTCACGCGCTCGTTATCTTCACGGCTCCTCTCCCAGCTAATTGCTGCTGGAAAGGTCAAGCTCTGGCTATGAGACAGTCTGCCACGGGCAGGAGTCCCAGCCTGGGAAGCTGGGAGGCACGCGGGGCTGGAGAGTGGGATGTTCTTCCTCTGAGTCTGGTGGAGCTGGGGATGTAGTTTCCCATCTGGTTTCCCAAGCGAGGGGAACCATGTGCACCTCCCTGCCCAGACGGAACCCAGCTCTCCTGCTCTCCACCCCGCTGTGACCCCCCCGAACCACCCTCTGCTGCCCTCCCGCAGCGTGCGTGCTCTCACCACCCCACGCCACGCCGCGGGCACCTGGCTGGTCTGTGGGATTCTCCAGTGCCTGGATGCTACGAGAATAACAGCTTCTCCAGCGGGTTAGATTTCACCTCCACAGCTGGCAGGCTGTTTGCAACCAGGTAGCCTCCGATTTCACTGTTATTCTCATTTATTCCGTGGATGGGTTTGTTTGCTTATTTCCATCACAGCAAACAGCTGAGAGCCAAGCTGTGCTCGTTAGCTGCGCAGGGCACAGGGGACAGGCTCGGTGCTCCAGAGGCTCGGTGCCTCTGCAAGGCACGTGGCAGCAGCTGCTCTCTGCTCGGCTGTGCTTGCACGGAGAAACCACCCTTCCGCCCACCCTGAGCAGCGGGACCTCTGTCCCCAGCCGCGGTCTGCAGAGGCACAGCTGTGTGAGTGCATCCAGGTCCTTGCTTTTCCCTTTGGATACTCCCAGAGAGCCAACGACAGCGACACTGATCCACTGATGAGGAATACTCACTGTGTTCCCCTCCTCGGGGTTTACTTTAACCCCCAGTGTGATCATCTGTTGCACTTCATCAAGAATCACATCAGAGGGATTTTCAGGCAGCTCCTCTTTCTTTGAATATGTTCAAATATCCCTGGAGACGGGGTTTATAGTGTGCAACTGGGTGTGCAGGAGCAGGCGATGCACAGAGGATGCGATGTTATCTCTGGACATCTCTGCTCTATTGCTAGAGCTGGGCTTCATTAAACCCAGAACGGTTTGGGTTGGGAGGGACTTTAAAGATCATGATGATAGTCCCACCCCCCTGCCATGGGCAGGGACACCTCCCCCTAGCCCAGGTTGCTCGAAGCCCCATCCAGCCTGGCCTCAAACCCCTCCGGGGTGTTCTGACTGCGGCACCTCTCACAGCAGGTCATGCTCTGTCTCTTCTGCAGGAAGAGACCTCTGTTGTGATGCTCAAAGCAGGACTTGTCTCAAACACAGCGGTTTTGGCTGCTTTGCCTTCTCGGGTTCTCCATGCTGCACCGGTTCCATCACGCCAGCACGGCGCAGAGCACAGCTGGTGGCGAGGTCTCTTTCCGGGGATGCTTTCCCACCCGCCGGTGAAGATGCAGCGAGGAGCCCCGCCAGCAGGACTCATCCGGGCTGTAACAAAGCTGCTCCCTCTGCTGCAGGCTGGAGCCAGCCCAAAGGAGGCTGCCAGCTCAATTAGAGGAAACACATGGAAGGCATCTGCAGGGGTAGCTCCAGTTTTCAGCACAGGGCAAAGCCAGGGAGCTATATTTTTGTCTTGTTTCTGCTAATTATCCATGTAGATGAAACAAGCTGTTAAAAGTTGGAAACCAAAATAATTTTCTTCCTTACGCCGCCTTCGCACCTCCCAGGATTTGACCCTACCGAGCAGCAGAGAGCTGCTTTGTTCATTTTGTGGGTATTTTACTTCCTCCTGGCACCTCTTCCCATGAGCTTGTCTAGACGTGGCAGATCCACAAGCCAAAGCCTATTGCTGTGCCCACCCTTGGGAAAAGCAGCGTCTGCAAGAAATAGCTTTCCCAGGCTTGGGGTTGTTTCTTACACAGCGTGGAAACCCTTCCAGGCTCAGGCCAGATGCAGCCGTGCTGGAAAAGCCTCTCCCTGTGCAATTCCAGCAGTTTTTGTGGGAGCATGAAGCCCTGGGAAGCTGCATGTCCTGCTGCCAGCCCGGGATGGGAGATCTCACCAGGACCAGGTTCCACACGGGCGGTGGGGAGGAGGCAGACGTGCATCGCTCAGTGTCAGCTGCTGTTTTTCCTTGTGTCCGACGAATCGATAAGCTGCAGCTGAAAACACAATTGGTCCTCGCCTCCTTTCATGTTCATACTCAGCAAGGAGCTGGAAATGCCTGACTCGCAGAAGCAGCTGAGCCGGTGCAGAGCCACGGGGACCCCAGAGATCAGCTGGAGGGTGATGGGGCTGCGGACCCCCCTGGGCACACACACGGGGCTCCTCTTCGGGAAGGAGGGACCCGCTGGGAGCAGAGCAGCAGTGAGGAAAGTCAGAGCAAACCTGTAGCAGAGAAAGGAGGGGAACTCTGCACCTGGTACCCGACGGCACGTGTGAGAATGGAAACACGGTGAAGCCGTTTTCCTGCTGAATAGATAAAGGTACAAAGGAGCTTTGTGGTTTATACTGGGGGCTCCAGCACAAATGCAACAGCAGAGCTCTGGTGGCTGCACAGACACTAGAGCCCCTCTGTGCCCAGTGCTGTACAAATGCAGAGACTGCCTGGACTGCACTCAGCATCCTGCGTGTCTCAGACTCTGCCCAGTTTGCAAGTTATGAGACCATTCAATCTCCAGTAACCACTGGGTAACTGGGCTGGGAAAGCAGGACCAACCAGGGAGCTGGAGGAAGGAGAATGTGGCACCATCTCCTTGTCATATGCCCCAGCCTGGAGGCTAAAAAATTAAAGGTCCCTGGTTTGCAGATCTCCGAGTTATCCCCAACCTCCAAACCCCTCCTGGTTCCGTGGCCCCCAGCTGACACTACCCGCAGCTGCGATCTCGTCCCTCTCGGCAGGGACCTGTGGCCAAACTGCTGCCCTTCAGCCCCTGCTCTCACCAGCACTGCAAGCCCTTAGAATAGAATAGAGCCACAGGATGGTTTGGGTGGGAAGGGACCTTAAAGCCCACCCAGTGCCACCCCCTGCCATGGGCAGGGACACCTCCCACTAGCCCAGGTTGCCCAAAGCCTCATCCAGCCTGGCCTTGAACCCCTCCAGGGATGGGGCATCCACAGCTTCTCTGGGCACCCTGGGCCACTGCCTCACCCCCCGCACAGTGAAAAATTTCTTCCTAATATCTCATCTAAATCTATTGGCACGGCTCCACGTGACGGCAGTCAGCAAGTAAATTTAGATGATCAGCAAACACAACAATTGCAAATATCTTCATCAGAAAGGCTGAATAATGCTCCCCCAGAACGTCACGTTCTCATCTCCTACCTCAGCCCCTTCTTCACATGGGCGACTGCGTGTGAAAGTGCTGCTAGAGGCTTATAAACCAATATCGCTTTCCCCATCAAAAGCCATGAGTCATGTAATTTCTAAAAGCGACAAGGTTCACCTTTGTATCTGCTTCAAGCTAATTGCTTCAAAAAAACCCATAAGAAGCAGGATTCATTATGTTTCTTTAATTGCCCTCAGGGCTGGGTGCACTGTGAGGGTGAATTTAATTTAGCTCGGAGATGATTTTCATTAGGGGGATAAAGGAGAAGAGAGAAAAAGCATTGTGTGCTGTTCCGTCCCTGAACAAAACACCTCTGTGAAAGCTCTTGCGAGTGTGGGGTCGGGCTGCCGGGGGAACGAACCCACCTGCACGTTTCCTGCATTGCCTGCCCAGGTTCCCTGCTGCATCGCTGGGAAATTCCTGGCAGAGCTGGGGGTTCTCTTTTCTTCTCACCTTCTTGCCTCCCTGTCTCTGCTCAGGTCTCTGATGGAAATCCATCGTTCTCCTTTGCTGGGCGTCTCCCCTTGGCTCCTGTTTCTCCCGCCCGTGTGGCCGCACGCCTGCCCAGCACCACTCCTGCAGGTTCCCTGATGCTGCTGTATTCTGGGAAAGGCACTTCAGCAAGAGCAGCTGGGCTGGTGGGGACTTAATCGCTCCGTGCTTCAAAAAAAGTCACGATAAGGGAACAATACCTGGGTATTCATGGCCCCGCGATTGTTCCGCTCTGCAAGGCAAGGACTGGGGAGAGGAGAAATGGGCAAAGCACCTGAAAGGGAATTTTCTTCTGCTTCTGAAAAGTGGAACAAAGGAGTGTGAGGATGGGCTGAGCTCTGCAGAGCTGGCCGACACGCAGCCCTCTGAGCTGTGAAGGTGCTGGGTGGGAGCTCTTGGCAAAAGCGTGTGGGAACCTGGCTGCACAAGTGCTGGTGTCAGAAATACCGATGGGTTGGAAGGCTGGATGGGGAGCATCCCAGGGAGGAGAAGGTGTATGTTGTGATTTATGTGACCAGCACAAAAGAAGAAAGTCTAAAGCAACAGTTGTCAGCAAGGGGTGACCGAAGCCGGGGGTAGATCCCGCGGTGGCAGATCTCTGTGCTCTCGTGGGGGTTTGAGGCAGTGACGATGGAGCCATGGGAACAGCGACCTGCTTCTGTTTATCTTCAGCCATCTCCCTGGCGGCTGGGTTGGGAAGGGTCTGGTGAGATGAGACGTGCTGATGTGAAGGCTGCAAACTAATAAAATGCTGGTTTGCTTCGGAAAGATAAAGCTGCATCGTGCTTTCGTTGCCGGCTGTGCGTGGATCTCCCGAGGGTGAGGCTGAGCAGAGCCACGCTGGCACGTGGGAAGGGGACAACTTAACCCGTGGCCCAGCAGTGATCTGGGTGTGCTGGGGTCTGCAGAGGGCTGAGGGAAATCCTGGGGTCCTGAGCAAACCTCTAAGACCACAAAAGCCGCTGTGACACAAGCCTAACGCATGGCAGAAGAGCCGTCCGGTGACAGCCCCTGGGCGGCTGCGCAGCTCCAGGCTTCTCCGTGTTTCTGCGGCTGGGCTGAGCCTACAATGGCAGCAGGGACAAACAGCCCAGGGACGTGACCCTCCACCGCACAAGCATCCACACCACAACTACAAAACACCGCCTCCATTCCCTGCTTCTCCATTCCTCGCAAAAACCAGCGACTCTGCTTCCTCCAAAGCCCAGCCTATTTCTAACCACTGGAAGTTTCACTGGAGGTTTTTGCTCCATCCAGATGCCTCTTGTCATCATACCAAGCATTTTAGGCTCGATACGAAGGCTGTTCAGCCCGTCCAGGGTCATTTCCACCCTCCGAGTCCCCCATTTCCCCGCAGACGCTCGGCACACCTCCCAGATCCGTCGGTATTTGCCCTCCTCTCGGCAGGTGTCCCGAACACGGGGAAGGGGCTGCTGCCACATCGCTGTGCCAGGGACCCGCTCAGGGAAGAAAATCTGTGCTTGGCTGAGGAGGAGGAAGAAATGAGGAGGATGTTTATATCTTTACCTTCAGTAGAAATGAATGCTTTTAAGGACATTTTAAGGACAGCTCTAAGGATAGAGCTGTCAGGGGGCTCTCCTCCTCCTCCTCTGTCCCCCTTCCTTCTTTCCTTTCTTTGCTCTGTCACCTCGCAGCTCTGTCCCACGGCACGTAACCTTTCACAGGCACTTTCCTGCAGTCCCAGTGGAGTCTCTGAACCTGACAGCGTGTTGAGAAACTGCTGGAGGCGACTGAACTCACAATCTTCTCTGAGGATTACGCTCTGCGGGAGAGCTCCTCTAGCTCCCCTCTTCTGCGGGAATTTGTAGTCTGCCCCCCAGCCTCCTGCCAGTAAGTGTGATCTGTAGAAAAAAGATGACTTTAGGCAATTGCGTTTATACTTTTGGAGCTGACACATTATTTAAAAATGGTTCAATCAAGTTTTTTATGGTAGAAGGATAGCGATGAGAATGCAGATGTAGGTACTGTATCTACCCAATTAATGAGATTAGTCTGATTGATTTTAATGGGGGTGATTCACCGGCTTGAGATGAAACACCAGCTTATTTATTTACTGGAGCACAGCCAGATGATGCAGCATCTTATAGGATCTGGCCCTTAAATATCACAACTGGCTACAGACAGTGCAGGAATCCAGTCCTTATTGTAGTGCCAGTCTTGAGGTTGTGTTGGGGGTTTTATTTCTATTATTTTAGGCAGAGTGCCCGAGAAAGAACAGTATGATTAATAATCAGGGAACAAATCTAGAGACAATGGTCCCCGTGAGCCCGGGGCCAGGGAAGCTGGCAGCTTGGCTTTGTGGGTAGCCAGGTGGAACTGCTGATTTCTGAGCTGCACTTTGGAGACGCTGCCAGCAACATTTAGGGATGGATGGATGGGCCCAGAAACACAAATTATTTACCCACGCAGCTCACCCGCTCAGCTGCAAGGGAGCATTAGCCCCATTTCTACAGCACCAGCGCTGTCTCTGGGGTTCTGCCTTCACAATGTGTGCAGATGTGATGCAGATGTGATCTCCCTGGCTTGCATCCCCCTGGTACCTTATACCCAGGCAGAAACCTGTTTTCACATGCAAAATTGTGCTTCGAGCACCAGCCTGAGTTCAGGTTGCCCTTACAACAGCAGGCATCCATCCTCCCAGATCCACAGGTGTGTAAAGAGGCTCATCCTCCCCAGGCTGGGACAGCTGGACATGGAGCCAGAGAGACTGCGAGGGCAATGATGCTCCCAAGCGATTCAATGCTGTACAGCTGCCCAGGGCTGGGTGCAAGCTCAGGGTGCTGAGCTACCTCCAGCACCCCCCCATCACTGCCCTGTGCTGGCTGGGGACGTGGCAGCACATCGGCTGCTGCTTTACAGCATCTGGTGCCCTCCCCTGGCTCTCTTCCGCAATGTTCCTGCTCGATGCCAATCTCCTGCACCTACCGTCCAGTGCTCACAGGTTTTGAGCAGAGGCAAGCGAGGAAAGTTGCTCCTTGCCCTACATTTTAAATATCTGTGGTTTTTTCCATCTTTGTGAACAGTTCAGGACCATTGAGAGCCTCTCTCTAGGTTACATTTCTCTCCTCCAACTTTTTTCTATTTAATTTATTCTTTTACCATTAGCTTGCCTTTCTCCTTCTCCTTTCCCCTTCGTGCCTTGGTTTAAACCCATCCTCATTTAGCTAAGGCTAAGATCAGGGTTTTTTTAAGAAACAACCTCATAACACCTCTCCTACGGGTGCTGCCTAGGAGCAGCAGTAAGGCCTCAATCTCCCTGTCAGATCCTCCCTAACAGATATCATCACATTCGCAGAGAAGTGCAGAGGATCAAGAGCTATTCCTGAGTGAGAGGGATCCATTCTGCCCAGTGCTCAGCATCAGTGCTGGTCCTGGTGCTGGAGAAAGCCGAGTGCTCTTCTCGGAGACATCAGTGCTATCTCCGACTCCAGAACAAGCGATGAACGCGTTTGCATTCGGCTCCATCAGCATTTCTGGTACCGGGGAGAAACCTCACGCTTCCCTGGGGTGGGTTGTTCCATCTTCTGAACAAGATCGATTTCTAATTAATCTGTCTCAGGAAGAAACTTCCCACAGAGGAGGATTTTCTGCGGTCACTGGCAGGGGTGCTTGTGTTCCACCCCCTGTAGCCTCTTGCTGCTGCCCATCGCAAGAGGCAGGACACTGGTTTTAGTGGGAGGTTGGCAGTTTCCCAATTTAACTAGCACGTTCCTCATTTTGTTTGTAGTTTTCAATATTTTTTGGTTGGTTCACTGTGGGGATGCAGGGAGCCAGAACAGACCTTTTCATAAAGCCATCAAACCCTCCACGCTCCCACAGCGAGGCCAGAAAACAAGCCCCGTAACTGTTAGATGACCAGGAGAGAGTTTGCTGACCCTCAGCACTTTGTAAATAAATATTCAGTCACTGCTTCAAACGATCAGGGCAGAAACGCTGAGCTCTGAGCAGGAGCCGCATTCGGACTATCAGACGTGCAGCCGCTGTACGACAAGGTGTACGCGGCTTTGTCAGCACACGCGGTGCTCTGCCCTATTTCAGCTGAACCCGCTCCTCCTGAGACTCGTCAAAGCTTTCCCCACTGATCGGATGAAAGACAACTTCCACTCCCGGCCACGCAGCTCCCAGCAGAGTCGGCTCCCGCAGGATCGATTCTTCATGGACAGGAGTTCGGAAAGGCAAAGTTTTGGTATTTCTTTGGGTACGATATGACAACGTGGTCGTACATTATTCATCGGACACTCCTGACAGTGCACGCCACAGAGATGATCAGTCTCTGCTATGCTTTAAACTGTGAGTCTGCCTATGCAAGGGGAATAATAATTAGACTCTTGTAAAAGATAAAATGTTAACACTAATTAAACCTGTTTATCCTCCTCAGAGCAGTTAACATCCCAATAAAAGGTATCGCAGGAAAACAGTATGTTTATTTATCAAATGATTTTCCTGAATGTAAGGGCTTCTCCTTTACAAATGACACGATGAAAGAGCAGATGGCCCGTGAAGATGAAATAAAACCCTCCTGTTGCCCTGGGTGTGACCTCAGAAGTGAAGCCACTCAACTGAACACTGTCATTAATATTTAAGGGAAGAGCAAGACTTTATCAGGACGCGGGGCTGCCTGCTACCCAACGATAGCGTAAGGACAGTCCCTTCCAGCAGGACGTGACAGTCCTTCGGGCTGGAGGATGCCTGCCCCACTAACAGAGGTCTTCTACCCATCAGCAAGCTGAGCACCAACAACCTTGTCCCACCTGGTGACTGTGACAAGGACCAAAACCCTGCACTGACGGATGGTTGTGGCTTGCAGCCTTTGCAGGGACGGCAGCAGCTGCACAAATTGCAGGTCGGTGATGAACGGGGCTCAGGGTTTGCTGCTCAGCTCCTACCCGCGATGGTGCTGACCAGTGCCATGCAGCCAGGGAGGGCTGTGTCCCTGCGGTGTCACAGCAGGACGGGCAGCCCCATGCTCGCTGGGCAGTTGAGCAACGACCAGAAGTTGAGGAGACGCAAGGACCTCCTACGTGGTTCTGGACAGAGGCTGGGTCACCACCACCACCACAACTGTGCGGCCACGGCAGAGCTTGTCCCATGAGCAGAGGTGGCCAAAGCTGTGGGAGCTGGCATGGGGACAACCAGCAGCTCCAACCTGCCAGGCTGCGGAGAACAGCGCAAATGCCCGTGTCCTGGCCAGCCGGGGCTTGGTGCCACAGGAAAGCTGTCTGGAAGACCTGAGCCTCCTCTTAGCCCCTCAGTGGCCCCAAAGCCCAGGTAGCCAAGGCCACCAGCCTTACTTCAGGTCTGTCCAAGGATGTGGAACTAACACCATCTGACTGCAAGAGCCTGGAGCAGAGGTGACCTCCGCTGACAGAAGTGCTGACCGAGGCAGGACCGTGCCTGCACGCCGCCCTTGTTGTCGCCTTTGTCACGCTGCATCCCCGACTGAAAGCTCAAAGAGCCCAGGGGAAGGCAAGAGACAAGTCAGCAAACGAACAGGGGCTGCTCTGCTCCCTGCGTGCCAACATCTCTGCTCAGCCTTTTTTTTCCAAGGACACAAGTCTTTGAGAGATGAAAGGTGCTGCATGCAGTGGTGACTTTCAAATCATAGACGTGGCCCGGAGGTGACTGGCTGCTTGCTGCGACGCGTCTGACAACGCGCAGCACCGCTGGATGAGAGAGGGCAGGAACGCTGCAGTGACCGATCATCGGTGCTCACCAGTGAACTGGGACCATGCCTATGAAACTTTGGGCACACTGGCACTCCAGACCAAGGACTGTCAGAAGATAAAACCAAAAAAGACTGAACCTGCTGCGTTTACACCCGTCTCCTGTTCTAGATGTGAACATTTGCCATGTTTCCCCAGCCCGGCTGGGGGACGCACCGAGACCCTCCCTCTGGGTACACAGAGATGCTCTTTCAATCCCCTGAGCCCCTGGACCAGTTAGTCTGCAAAAACCTGAACTGGCTTGTAAAGATAAAGTGTCCTCTGCGCACATGGGAGCAAGGGGCTATAAAACAAGGAAGATACTATTTTCAGAGACCATAAATTTATCTGCTTTTATTTATTCAGGGTGTTGATCTTCATGTCTCAAGAATCACACTGGCTTCCTACCATCAAGTTGCTAATCATTATGGAGTGCCTGGGAACGACGTGTCTTTACCAGTGTGATACCACGGTATAATTTTAACAGAAATTTAACGCAAATTTTGTGATTTCTAGTACACAAGATGATAAGGTTCATCTTTCCTGTCCAGGCTTTTTTTTTTTTTCCTGAAAGATGATGACTGCATCTACCTCAGCGTGTCATTTTCTGAAGATGGGTTTCATCATTTGTTATGCTGTTAAACTCCACGCTGATCCAGTATCAGATTCTTGTCTTGAGATTTTAACCATGACAAACTGCAACAGCCATCAAGGGCGTTGTCAAAATCCATCTGGACTTTTTGTGCTTAAATTAAGTGTTCCAAATACTAACTTTGTTCCTTGAAAGAGAACTTCTTGGCTCTAGGAAAAGCATCATGTCTTGACTATACTGTGTATAAATAAGAGGTAAGGACATTTTACAAAATCCCAGCTGGATCTCATGCTTCAAACGCAGCACAGCTCTCAGACGTGCAGGAGAGCACCACCATAGTTTCGAGGGATGTATCAGACATTTTAATGAACTTTGCAGGCCTGGTCCTTGTCTTGGCTGGCTCCAGATGCCAGATTGCAGGATGCTGCAACTGAGAAAGCGCAAGAAGGGAAAGGACTGGCAGCAGTGAAATTTCCTGAATGTTTGCTTTGATCTTTTAATTTTTACTTTTTGGGTTTTTGCATTCTGTCCAGGCTGCAGTTTAGCTCAGTTGGCAGCAAACACGCAGTTACAATGAGAGTGCAGGAGATGCAAACAGCCCCGTGCACGGTACCAAGCAATAGTAACCATGGAAGAAGCAGCAGCTGCTCTTTTCCCACCACTGAAGCCACATGTGGCTTTGCAGCGTCTACCAGCAGAGACGTGGGTGGCCAAGAGGGTCGGTGTCTATGAGGATGGAAGGGCAGTGTCCGAGGTGGAGGAGAAACCTCTGAGCCTGCTCTCACATGCACCAGGTTTCCCTTGGCTGTAAATCTCCCTCTTACAAAAACAATTGACCACACAAAGTTGATTGAAGCACAAACACGGGTTACCGCAGGATTTCCCAAGCCTTCCGCTCCGCGCTATGATACTCTAGGCTAAGCAAACTTCCCGTCTGCTGCAATCATTTCAACACTTCGGGTTCTGCCTGGGGACAAAGTTCAGGCGGAAGCAGCTGAACCTGGCACCTTGTCCTTTCTGCAGACCAAGACACTTTGGCTGATGGAAACTCTTGCCTCTACTCTACCCAACGCTCAAGATCAGGAAAAGGTCAGGAAAGTGAGTGAGAAGGGGTCTGCCCTTGCAGGGCTGATGTTCAGCTCCCAATGTACATGGGTTTAGGAGCTCACCCCTTGGGACAACAGAAACCAGCTCGGGTCCCAGGAAGACCAAAGGCAGCTCTGTCAGCTACTCAGACTGCCCAGGAAACAAGCTGATAAACAACATCCCGTATCAACCCCAAAATTACACAGAAACCTACTAGGACGAGATTTTCAGCAAGTTGCCAGTAGGGGAGAAATGGAGATGAACCTTTGATAACTGGTGTAAAAATTTCTTGCTGACCTCTTGTTATGATTAGATTCGTTACAGAAACCACATAGAAAGTATGCAACGTTGTCTTTATCTGCTCCCTCATCTGCTTGGCTCGATACAAACATAAATTAATCAACAGTACTGACAAAAGCTTTTGAAAATCCACATAATTCAATTAGACCATCAAAATGGTGATCTAATCACATCAGTTTAATTATTCAGACTAGCGCAAGCTAAAATCTTTCATGTTACCTAAACTGGAAACCTTCTGCTGGGCCAGTCCTCAGGTTGCAATCCACTCACCTAAGGAAGAGGCTCATTCAGACTTTATTCTTGCTTTTCAGTTTAAAGAGGGGGTCTTTTTGTATAAGAAAATCCTCTAATCTGATATTAACGAGAAGGGAAAATAAAAAAGTATCCTGGACACCACAGACTATTCTGCAGGGAAGGAAGAGATGCAGCGTGGGGTGGGGTTCCTGCAGGAGGGGATACACTCGACCGCGTTTCACGTTGGGTCAGGTCACAGGAGCTCTGCTCTCTGCCTGCCTCCTGTGGAGGTATTTTGGCAGAAGCCCCTTTGTCTGCTTTGGCTTGGCATTATGAGACTTTTTAATGATGATGTCTCTGTGTTCCCTTTTCCTGCTGTTCTTGCTCATTTTAAGCTTCTCCATCCTCACTACGTTCTGCTCCTGTCCTTTCACATGTCCCCCCCAAACCCAAATGCAAGACCACAGGGCTTCCCACCATTCTCTTGTCTGGCAGGACGTTCAGCGGGGTCACTGGGAGATCAGCTCTACCTGCACATCCTCTTCGAACTCTCCCCCTGTTCTGTGAAAGGACTCAAGAACTGACCTTCAGCAAACCCTTTTCTGCCAGCCCTGCTGGATCTCATTCCTGACTCTCAGCCGACACCCACGCACTTGGTCTCCCATCAATCACGTACGTTGCGGGTAAGGTGCTGTGCTAACACCGCTCAGTTTCTAGAGACAAAATACTCTCACGCTGAGCAATGTGTCACTACTACTCCTTTAGAAGCTGCCCTGCGGTTAATATACCCTCCCTGAAAACAAAAAAGTTGGAACAAGTAGATGAAGGGTACACAGATGAGCCTTTCAGCCTCGAGCCTCACCCCTGAAGCCACCCCAAAGATACAGAGTTGAGCCTTGATCAAACAGAGCTCTGAGCACACTGCTTGCTCTGCGCTCAGCTATTGTTCTCGGGCAGGTCCCGGCTCGCAGAGGTGACGGTCACATCCGAGGAGGAGGAGGGAGCATCCGAGAACCAGCTGGCAGAAGCACTGCGTATGCTCCTGTTTGCTCACTTGGAGCCTTCCAAAAGCCTCTCACTCCAGCGACACAAATAAATTGCAAGCTGCTGAAGGAAACCTGAAGAACACAC
Organism: Pterocles orientalis; assembly: GCA_011057875.1. Lineage (NCBI taxonomy): Eukaryota > Metazoa > Chordata > Aves > Pterocliformes > Pteroclidae > Pterocles > Pterocles orientalis. The sequence continues at coordinate 25,959 of WKFP01014612.1, read as the reverse complement.
AGTGATAAGCTGAGTCCTTCGCAGAGGGATGCAAACACACTCTATTTACACCACACAGGCATTTTTGGTGCCTCTGTTTTATTCTAGGGACCTCTGGTAAGGAGGTGGAGGCTCCAAGCTGCTCAGATAAGAGTGGTGTGGTGGTGTCCAAGCTGTGTGGTTAAACAGCTCCCCAGTGAAAAGTTTTCTCATTGATCAGAAATTAATCAAGAGATAAAACCCCAAGTGTAGGAATAAGAAAAGTTTTCTCGTTGATTAGAAATTGGTCAAGAGATAAAACCCCAAATGTAGGAAAAAGATGCAAACTTTCAGCACGGAAAGAGATGAGGAGCTCTATCCCAATAGTTTGTGCAAGAGGCAGGATTACTGCATCTATTTAGTGATGATCTATGAGAGACAGTGAACAGCCGTTGTCGGAAAATTATGGCTTACAGAAAATTATTGAGATGTGAGAGAATTCTGGATAGTACCAGATACGAGAGGATTTTGAGGAACTTTGGAAGGACAGGAAAAAAAAAAAATCAGCAGGGCAATAGGATGGCAGATTAAAGTTGGGGTAATGTGATGTATATGGGGAGAAACAGTTTGAACTATTCCTGGTCTTCATGCATTGTAGATCAACTGAAAGGCCTTGGTGTCACTGTAAAGAGCTCATTAAGAAACATCTGCTCAGCAAAGCGTTCTGACCAGAAAAATCTGTAAGACGTTAGGATATTTAAATATCGGGTTTATGTAATGATGAAAATATTATAGCACCATATATTGCATTAGTGATGATACCTCCTCATCTTAAGCAGTGTGCTCAATCCAGTTCTGTTCCCCTCATTTCGAAGATATAAATCAAGTTCAAAGAGTGCAAGAAGAAATGCTAAATACTTGGAACATTTCCATATGAAAAGAGACCGCTCGGACTATTCCAACTTTAAGATAAGAAATCAGTAATGGAAAAAACTGAATTTCATTCACTAATGAGTGGTATGGGAAAAGAAAAAGAAATGAACTTCCAAAATACTCTGTGTTGTACGGCTACCGATATAAGAAGGAATCAGTGATACAAATTCAAATAAGCTTTTTATGTCAAGCATGATTAAAACTCAGATGAAGTACTTTTGATGTGGAAACTCATTAGTACAAGACAGTAATTTGTGCCTAAGAATTTAGTGAGACTCCAAAGAGTCCCATAGACCCTTGCACACAGACAATGCCAATTATCACAAAATCTTGTTAAATTCTCGGTCCTTTGAGAGACACCGAGACTACTTACGGAGCCAGAGCTCACACTCCTAATATACCACTGAAACTGGGATTTTATACAACTCATTTTTTCTGGGAAACATCCAGAAATGCTTCTGTAATATCAAACCTAGTAAATCTAGGTTGCTGTTATTCACCTGGCAGATTAGCTATCAACGTGATAATTAAGGCGTGTAAAATTCCATTCACATGCACATCCTCATTCCACCAATTTCAGGTAATTCCCTACCCTCCAACCACTGGCTTTAAAACCTCAAGAAAAAAAAAATCCATCGTACTCCAAGTGCAACCCAGCACCTGGGGGTGGAGCCAGCCTCGTGCTCAGGAACCCTTAAAAGCACTTTTGGGGAGTCCAGTGCTCACTGTGGGTTCTGCAGGGGACACCTTCGCTGTATGGCAAGTGGCCTCCCAGCCAGTCTCAAGGTGGAATTCACCCTCAAGTCTAGATGTTGATTCTCAGGAGTGAGTTTAGGGCCAAATTTGGGACTAATTAGTACATTTGCGAGCTTCCCCAACCATGCCCTGCATTGCACCAGCTCGTGCCAGCTGCGCAGAGAGCCAGACCTGACTGGTGCGGGCATGACCAAGCTGCAGGCACCCCCAGGGATGTCAGTGATGTCCCCAAGTGCTACCTGGAAATTTTTTGTTCCTCTCCTACCGTGAAGGCAGAAGAAATCCACAGGTGGCTGAAATTCAGCTTCACTTCCAGAGCCATGTGGCCTGGAGCTGGATCCTGGGATAGCTCTGGGGTGTTCCCAAAAGCAGCCAGCTCAGGTAGAGCCAAACAGCAACAAAAAGTGGCTCCTTGTGGGTGGGATTGGTCCAGAGCTCTGGTGGGACAGGCAAAGGCTGTGACAGGGACAGCAGGGATTACCCACGAATGTCTCGACTGTTACGATTTGGATCAAAACTCATAAACCCTTAAAAGAATTTTCTTTTTTGACGTTTTCCCCATGTTGTTCGCAGACAATCCTTCAGTATTAGTGCTAGAGGTTTCCATCCTCAAATTCACACCTCAGAGGATCAGAAAGCTACACTGACAACATATTTCTGACTCAATTTTCCTCCCTGCCAATCTACTGGCTATAAAAGACACGCTCCTTCCCAGAGAGTAAATGCTCCCAAGCCCTTCTGATGACTAAGGTTTTTTTTTGTTTTGTTTTGTTTTTATTTAGTTTTTCAGTTTGCAGGATACCCACTCGTTTTCAAGACACTGAACACACACCTCAACGATGCAATTTCAGTATTTTGGTTTAAAGCAAAGAAGATCAACTCAGAAAATCAGAAAAATCTCGCCACGTGATGCCCCGAGCAACTGCAGGAGCCTCACACAAGGGTTTTTCCTCACCTTACACCTGCAACATAGCTGCGGAGAAGAGATCTCATGTCTCCTCCAGCTTTGAGCCCCCGACAAACTGTTCCTGGAGCTGGGAAAACAAACTGTGCAACATTAGAAACACTTACAGACCTTTCAGGATGCAGTATTTGAAGTGGGTACAGTTTCCGTGTATTTATATATTTTCACACACGTAGGGAAGAAACCGTCTTCTGTTATTGATATAAAGAGAAATTATAATAAAGGAGAAAAAACGCAAATTAAAATGTGGTCTTTGTAGGCAAGGTCCAAAGTGAAAACTCTGGTTGGGAACGTATAAGGGGAAAAAGAAGGAAAGGGCAGAAACCAGCCAGGCTGTAACGCCCTGCCCACCTCCACCTTCAGTTTGGTGAATGTTTCCCCCAGAGATCAGGGGTTTGGGCATCGCTCTCTCTGACCTCTGCTTCCTCCCAGCATGAGAAAAAAAGCAAAAGCAAAAAAAAAAAGGGTGTGAAGGAGACACTGGCCAAGCGCCCTGAAGATGTCAGGGGGAGCAGCACTGTGCTGTGAGCTTGCCATCACACCGCTTCCAGCTGGGTATTACTGGAAACCAGTCTTGAACAGGAGCCACTCCCTTCTCCCTTTACCAAAGCAGCGCTCTAACGCACCTGCCTACAACAGACGAAGGCATGAAACTAAATCTTGTCTGAGCTGAAATACTTTGAACCGAAAGTTCACTCTCAGTGAAACCAAGTTTCTCTGCAGGGAGAAGGGGAAGGAGAACCGACAATCTCAGACAAGAAGTGTCGGTGGGAACTTCTGCCAGGGGGTTGGAACAGTTCTGCCAGCAGATCGCACGTCTCTTTTGATGTATAAAGTTTTCAAAGTTTTAAAAGCGACATGGAAAAAAAAATCTTTCTTATATTCTACCCATTATATTTTACAGATTTCAGAAACTGTTTTTGAATACTTGGCACTACCCAATCAGAGTTTGGGGTTTGAAACGTTTAGTGCATTAAGGCTACACCTACGTGGCAACTGAAATGTCTGTTTCCTTGGAAATTCTGTAATTTCAAACTCAATTCTCATCCCAGTGTGGAGCGAAATGTCATATTTAGAAATTCAGCACCAAATGAGGTGTTTTAAAAGTTTTTAAAAGTTACTTGAAACACTCTGTTGTCATTTTGACAGGCTTCTTTTATATTCTTATTGCAATTTATTGCATCAAGTAATAATTTTCATAGCAAAAATTGTTTTGAAAGGAAAAATGGAAATGTGAAGCTCTTGTCATTTTAAAATGGAACATTTCTGCCTTATTTGCATGTTTCACTTTGCGTTCAGAATATAATGGGCAAAACCCAACACAATTCTGGTGAAAGCTTAGATTTCAATAAAACATTTTCTAAAAGGAAAATGCATGAGAATGATGCCCAGCTGTAGCATGGCTCCTTACTGACTCGTTCCTGGTCTGATCCCGCTTGGGCACTCCTGCAATCCTTCGCCTTAGCTTTGATGTCACTTCAGCAAAGGTACAAGGTGGACAAGCCCTCCTTGGAGTTTGGTAAATGCTGTTCACCTCAAATCTTACCTGTACCTAGCAATCACCAAGGAAATTCAGAAGATTTTGACCATCTCAGAGGAGCTCTGAGCCGGACAGACCTGGGGAATGAAGCACCTCTTATGCTGAGCTGGATGGTTTGAGATGCCCTGGGGAGCGGGGTGGAGGATTTAGATCTGCTCACCTTAGGGCTGGCTTGTACTTGTATGAATCCTTGCTAGAAGAAAACCTAAAAAGGCCATTTTAATATTAGACATTTCCACTACCAGCTATTGCTTTTTGATGTGGACATCTCGGGTGTGATACGAAGCTGTTTCTTCAAGCTTGCTGTTCTCCAGGCTTTCTTTTTAAGAGCAACAACCCATCCTATCCTAATTAAACAGGTAGAAAATAGATGTGCATACCAAGAAGATCCTTAGAATTACTGACATTTTTATGTTACTTCAGTTAATGAAAGGTGCTGCCTCTGCTCCTGCTTTACAGCTTCACTGGACCGTGCTGTTTGAGATTTACATGTGTTCACATCACGGCGACAAACCAGCCACGCAGCTCACTGCTATATAAACCGCGTATCTCGACTTTGCAGCCTCCAAACCTGGCATGAGATTGCTAAATCCTTTTGAGAACACCATTCCCGCAATTCCCACAAATTCCCCCAAAGGATGCTTGCTGCTGCAGCACTGCTAAATGAGCAGGCTCGCAGGAAAGGAGAACAACTCGAGCCCTCTCCAGATGAAGTCTCCCAGCACCGAAGCATCTATCAGCAGGACCAGGTCCACTGCTCTTCTGTGTGCGGCTCCTTGCAGGGGAAGGAAGCCACGGCACAGGTGACAGGCACTTTGTCATGATTAATTCCTTTAAGGTAGCAAAGATCTTAGAAAGGAGGAATGTTACAAAACTTTGGACCACTAATAATGATATTGTTCCCAGAAGCACACAAGGAAATGCACACGATGTCTCTCATGACTCACAGTCTGATGAACCCTGTTGTTTTTTCTTCTTCAAGGATATTTACCATCATCTGTCACTCCTCATCTTTTGCTCTCCATCAAGTGCGACCTGCCTTGGGTAAGAGCTCAGTGCTGCGCCGGGGTTACTGAACTCTGTCCTTCCTCATGCGTGCCAGGTGTAACACAGCTCAGATGTGCTGCAGGTGTTGCTGCACCCCCAAACTCCATCACATGGTGGGCCACCTCCAAGCCCTCAGATACCTCCCAGGCAGTGAAGGGAGGGAGCACAGAGGGGTTGGCAAGGCTCTGCCAGCAGTGGTTTACCGATTTCTTCAGCCACTCTGCTGAGGACTGGGGAAATGAGTACGAAGAGCACCAGACAAGGGTGGCTTCACCACCACCAAGAGCCATCCTGTCCACACAGAATGGGCAGCTCAGCACAGGACCATCCACACAGCTGCCACCATCCTGCAGTTTGTGCTCTCTCCTGCTCAACCAAGAAGGGAACTGGGGTTGAAGATGGTTTATATTAACATTACATCACATGCAGGGATGCCCCATCCCTGGAGGGGTTCAAGGCCAGGCTGGATGAGGCTTTGGGCAACCTGGGCTAGTGGGAGGTGTCCCTGCCCATGGCAGGGGGTGGCACTGGGGGGGCTTTAAGGTTCCTTCCCACCCAAACCATCCTGGGATTCTATGATTTAGGCAGGAATTCCTGTGCTGGAGAGAGAGAAACAGAAGGCAGCACACTGCAGGGATCAGACTGCTCCAGGGATGTCTGCAAGGAGATGCAAGAGCCCAAAAGCGAGGCGACAAACTGCACAGACCATAAGCTCTGAGGGCAGTGACACTGACACAGTGACATTAGTTCTGTTGTCTCCCCGCTGCTCGGAACACCTCCAGTGAAATCTGGAGCCGTTCCTGCTGATGGAGAGCAAAAGGGACGACAGATTTTCCTCTCGCTTCAGGGAATATCGCCCACTGTAGCGAGTAAGAGCTGGGTGCAGGAAGGGGAATCTGCTCTGCCTTTTTTTTTTTTTGTAAAGCTGAGCAAGGATGGCTGCACCTGCATTTCATGCAGCCACAGCCTCCCTGTGTGCGCTACAAGGGAATAAGCAAAGCACCTGCAAATCCTCTGCAAAGCAGCAGGGCCTGCTGGCACAGGAATGACATACTTAAAGACATGCTAACGAATCCCTCTACTTCTTTAAAAGCAGTGTGAGCAAGGGAATTGCTCAGGCTCCTGTAATAATACAAAAGCATATCTACCTGGCTGGAGAAAAACCCAAATCGGGAGACATTTGTTACCCAAAAAGAAAAGCCCTTCTAAAGAATGCAATGCAAGAAATGCAGATATACAGGATCCACACATATCCTTGAACATTTGACCCTCACGTTAACGTGTCTCACCACACCCCAAATGTGTGGGCATCCAGTATAACTTCATGCCGCAGGTGCTATTCTTTCCTCTGGGTGATGAACCAGAATGCCACTCGTCTGCCTGCTCTTTCCTTGTGTCAGCATTTCTCTTCCCAACCATCTCCCTTCATTATTCCCCTCTTAACCCTTTGGGTACTGAAAAATTTAACCAAATCCAGATGACGCCTTGAATTTCAATACTGGTAAAATACAGAGGTGTCTGGGTTTCAGTGTGACCCAACAGACAAACAAGGGACATTTGCAAAAGATGGTCCAAGGCTGGAGCAGCTCCCGTGCGAGGACAGGCTGAGAGAGTTGGGGGTGTGCAGCCTGGAGAAGAGAAGGCTCCGGGGAGACCTTCCAGCACCTCCCAGTGCTGAAAGGGGGCTCCAGGAGAGCTGGGGGGGCTCTGGATCAGGGGGGGCAGGGACAGGACCAGGGGAACGGGGTGAAGCTGGAAGAGGGGAGGTTTGGGTGAGAAATTCGGAAGATTTTTGGGATGCTGAGGGGGGTGAGGCAGTGGCCCAGGGTGCCCAGAGGAGCTGTGGATGCCCCATCCCTGGAGGGGTTCAAGGCCAGGCTGGATGAGGCTTTGGGCAACCTGGGCTGGTGGGAGGTGGCCCTGCCCATGGCAGGGGGTGGGACTCGATGGGCTTTAAGGTCCCTTCCACCCAAACCTGGGATCCGATGAACCCGTCGGACAATTCACCGCCCCAAGCAGAGAGCAGGCAGCACAGCGAAGGAGGCGGCACTTCCGAACAGGAGCAATCTGGGATTTACTATCCAGCTGCTTTCCGTCCCCAAGGGGAAATGTCCAAAGGCAGAATTTTAGTTTTTAGGGTGTTTACCCGAGGCGCACGCAGCCCGCAGGGGGCACGGGGCTCCCCTCACCTTGGTTCAGGTAGGTGAGCGTTTCGTCGTGGAGCTTGACGGCCGGGGAGGTGGCGGCACACAGCACGTACTGGAAGGGCAGGATCTTGTTCTCATTCTCAGGAGGCAAACTCGACTCTTCCTGCTTGAAGATGGGCAAGGCAAGGACGTCGCTGCAAAGAGATTTGTCAGATTCAGCTCTGGCTACAGAGAGACGATGCATTCGGTATTTAGTTCCTCCTCCCAGGAAGAGCTTTGACCTTTTTTTGGTTAAAACCCCCACAAACCCTGACATCTCTCTGCAGAACTGCAAAGGAGCACCAGCGCAGAGCGAGCAGGATGGGAAGAGCCCCCGGCCCCCGTTCTCGCCACAGCTTTTCGCAGCCTCCCCGGCCACCCAAACCCACTCGCTTCTTGCTTCAAAGCTGGGAGACAACAGTTCGTGTTTCACGCTGAAGCCCAGCTCCTCCGGTAGCACAACTCCTGCTCTGCTGGTGCATCAGGACAGAGCTGCTGCGATGCCGCCGAAGAACGCCCATCCTCCTCCTCCTCCTCCTCCCCTCCGGCCCCCAGCCCCTG